>MU228371.1:2677605-2704122 GCA_018584345.1 Thuja plicata | reverse complement strand
GATTAATCTTAGACACATATTTCACTTCTTATTTCATGCTTTCACATTGTTCTTATTTCCATTCTTAGAGCTAGAATGCATGTTTTCTCTTCATTTAGCTTGTTTTAAACTAAAATCCTTCATGCTAAGTTGTATATGTCACTGATTGTAGCATAATCTGAGGGCTATTATGTTACTAATCACACTCTTTTTAGTTAGAAAGCAATAGGTCGATATTAGTTGGTTTTACATGCTTATCTAACCTTTTTGAGCTAATGCAATGACTTATTGATGTGTTGTGTCTCTCTTATCAGGTACAAAATATACACACACATACTCCAGGCCTTATTTTATGTGAAAATTTTCTCCTTATCAAGTGAAGTGTGCCACTAAAAAAATATTGATAATATTATTACTATATGCTTCTTTGCTGCAAAATTTTGTTGAAGTATCTTATGAGAACTATGTTATTATTGTAAGAGGTCATGGATTTTTGTAGTTGTGAGATCTCTTGTTGTTAGGAAAGTGTTTGCAATAGCATGAATACCAAGATGTATGAGTCACATGTGTATCCCAACATGACTCCAAGTATAGCCATAGTTCTTGATAAGATTCAACCATGTAGCTTGAAAAGAGATTTCAAAATTGAGAGATATGTGGCCATAGATTTTAGTTGCATTCTTGGATACCCAAATCACTTACCAATTGGAATTAGAAAGTACATCACAAAGTTCAGTGGTGGGAAAGATGAGTCGGCTAAAAATCATTTGAGAAAATTTATTGAGTAGATGGATGACTATGAAATGTGTTATGAGGATTTTTAATGAGTTTATTTGTTCAGTCCTTAGTGGATGAAGCTAGAGATTGGTACCTAAATTTGTTCCCAAATTCAATCAACCCTTGGAAAAAATTTAAATCAACATTCAATGCACAATTTAGTGAATGGATTAGTGAAGCAAAATTTCTCACTAATTTATTTGATATCCATAATGGAGATGATGAACTTGTTCAAGATTTCAACACCAGATTTATGAAAGCCTTAAAGAGGATTCCTAATAATTATAGACCTCAAGATACAATGGTGTTTGTGTGTTTATTTATTGGACCTACAAGCTGCAACACAACACTTCAATATATCATTATATTAGTGATCAAAATATGAAAGATTGAAGAAAAACATATATAAACCACCAAAACTGACATATTGCTTCCTATCTAAGAAAAGTATGAAAAATGTTATAATTGCCATTAGATTATGCATAAATCAGTGACATATACAAGCTTAGAATGAAAGATTCAATGAGAATTCAAATTAAATTTCAATGCAAAGTTCATTTTAGTGCACCAAAGAATGTTATGAAATTATGTAGAATTATGAACTAAGAATGCATTTAGATTTCTACAAAATTAGAGCAGCATAAGAGTACTTTCAATATTCTAAAATTAGGAGCCAATTGATCTCAAAATTCATTCCTTTTATAGAAGAATTTGAGGAATGAGTGGTTAAGATTGATTTGTGAAGAGACGTGGAGATTGAATCTTTGGTGATCCATGTGAGTGATTCAAGTGAGTTAAATCTCATTGGCTGATGGATTGACTTTCCATGTGCAAGTGAGGAGTTGTAATTAGGAGATTTATTTAATTCCTTTTAATTAATTACTTTAGCCAAGTACTTAATTGTTTTGATTTGATTTAAAATAGGCCAATGTAATTAATGTGATTTAGTGATAAAATCACTTTGATTTTAGGAGATTAAATTGATTTTAATGAATTATGGCAATATTTGAGTAGTTGTCTTGACATAATTAGGGGTATGATCACACTTAGGTAAATTAGGGTCTCTGGTTAGAGTAGAAAAAATTAGGGTGGTTACATTTTCCCCTCTTTGAATTGATGTGCGAGCAGCGCATTGATTGAAAAAATCTCTGATGTTGACTTTAGAAAGTTTGAGGATTTCACCTTTGATTAAACGAAATGGCTGATGAGATCAGTCTTGCAGTTGATTGAACTAATAATGATAGTATCGAACTTGAACTTGATCGGACAAAGGTTAATAAAACATAGATCTAAAGATATCAATTCTGAACTTGATTGAACAAGAATTGATAATATTGATTCTGAACTTGATTGAACAATGGTCAGTATGAAGATGCTAAGAGTTGCGAGGTATCAATTCTGAACTTGATCAAACAAGAATTGATAATACTAACTCTGAACTTGATCAAATGAAGGTCAGTATAAAGCTGCTAAGAGCTTGATAAATATTTGAGAATTTTTAGGTATTGATATCCAGCTTGTTTAGCGCCGAAGCCTTCTATCCAACAATCCCAACTTGATCAAAGGAAACTGCCATGCCCCTAGTCTTTTGATGATGAAGTCAATTTTTTTCTTTTTGAGCAAGAATTTGATTGATTTTAAGTGTGATCATGCCCCCTTGGGAACAAAATTGAAGGAAATAGAATAAATTCCCTATGTAGAATGATAGATCAATGGAACAGACCAAGTGGATCGAGAAAGAATCAATTAGAAGATGCGATGAAGAGAAAGTGTGTTAAGAGAAAACATAATTTTACCAAGTTGATAACTTGAAAATGTAAATTTTGAGTTTGATAAAATGATGTAGGACCAATATTTTGATGAAGAATGTGCAATTTGTTGATATAGAACCCAAAAAATTGACTGCATAAAGCCTGCGAATCATTTTTTGAATATATAGAGCAAGTCTATATTTTTGGGAGACTGTTGCAAAATTTTTACTATGCTAATAAAAACATTGTCCTTGCATTCAATTTTGTTCTCGATAGATATGAGAAGGAAAAATTGAATTTTGATAGTTTGGGAAGAGTTCCAGAGCTTCCAGACAGCTCAAAAAGGTCAATATAAGTCTCAAAAATCACCTTTTACCCATTCATTTTCACTTTCATCCATAGTAAATCCAAAGCTCTACAAAGAAGATGGTGGTCCCCATAGAGAGACATAAATTTGAGCTAGAACATCGACACCAGTGCTTGACCCATTACGCACAACCAGTGAGTACGTCGATACCTACCTATTTACACTTTTTATTTTTGATTTTGTCATTTTTTCCATAGTTAGGAGCCTTTTAGTTTTGAATCACATCCCGTGTCCTGGATCACATCTAGTTAATCCCGCATTGCGTCCAGTTTTCTTGTAGAATTATGGATCGCATCCTGTTAAATCAAGATCATTTCCTGTTAGGCAGTATTGCATTGTTTCTTGTAAATTTTTGTCCATCCTTTGAATGTGTCACGTCCTATGAAAACATGATTGCACCTTGTATCCCGTGTCGCATCATGTCAATTCAGGATCATCTCCCAGATTCCCCATTGCATCCGATAAATTGCACATCATATCTGGTATGCAAGATCGCACCCAAGAAAAATAGTGTCATTTTCTGTATAAGGAGTTAGTTTTTTTCCAATTTGACTATTTTTCATCTTTTTGAAGGCCAAAAAGACTTAATTGTTAGATTTTTTGCATATTTGCCTTAGCTAGAATACTGATGTAAACCTGTAATTGTGTTTCTGATAGATTGATTTCAAGATTGTGTCTTTTTGAGGACCTCATCCTTCATGAGTACTTGCCTTATCCCATTTATTGATAGACACTGAGCTTCAGATCATAGGGTGTCTTGGATTGACTTCATTGGTAGATTTACCCAACATTAGGGTAAATCAAGGGTTGTTGACTGCTCTGGCTGAGAGATAGAGAACAACACCTTCCATCTCCCGACTAGTGAGATGAACATCACCCGAGAGGATGTGTGGCAGATTATGCTCATTCCAGTTATGGATTGATAGTTTTAGTTCAATTTGCGCTCTTCCATAGTGATTGCTTCTGTGTGGAGATACTTTGTAGATCCATCCATAGTCTGTCGATATCTAACTTGGGACTACATGTGTGATCACTGTGATCAATTACCTGTTTATCTTGCTGGATTGATTAGAGGTATACTGATTCCTGACAGGGGACAACATGGATTCATGTGTGGTTGGGTGGAGACATTAGAGAAAATGGTCATCTCTTCTCGCAGATTTGGATGGGGCAGTTGCATATTAACACACATGTATAGGGAGTTACATGAGAATGTATATGAGTATTCCCAGAGTATGATTGTAGGGATTTTGATATTATAGATATGGGCCTGGGAGCACATCCGTGTGACATGACCGATTGTAGATAGACAGATAGCACCAAAGGAGCTATATGTGTATATGTATTTAGGATTCATCTAGTAGCCCCATCTAGGTAAGCTGGAATACTGGTGCCGTATTTTTGATGACATCACTGTGATCGAGTGGAGACCCTATTTAGAGTGTGAGGAGTGGACCTTAGAAAGATGGGAGATGCCATATTTCTTCCAGATTAGATATTTGATCTACTAGACACATTATATTGTTGAGATATTTATTGTTACTTGTGTCCTTAGGCAGTATAGCCAGATTCAGGGCATGTCTCAGGATTTGAATTCTTACAATTGGATCCATGATGAGGAGCCACAATGGGGAGCCCGATTGGCACACAAGACTGCACAACTTGAGATAGGGAAGATGGTTGCAGTTGGATGGGATTATATTCCTGATGTTACAGATGTTCAATGCACAAATGTTTATCTTGCACATCTATTACAATTTACATTTCCTCAGTTCACAACACTGGATGAGGTATCACCTCGCATAGAGGATGCCCTAGATTATGATCCTGCAGATGATGGAATAGTGAGAGGTAGAGGCAGAGCTTGAAGATATGGGAGAGGTGGGGGTGGTAGGGATGGTGGCAGAGATGGAAAATGCCCTCCCTAGGATAGAGGTCAGAGACATAGCTGAGATGATAGAGGAAATGATGGAGATGATAGGGGTGGTGGTGGAGTGGATAGCAGTGGGGAGGGCAGATGGATGAGGTTTAGATTCGTGCCTCCACATATGGATCCAAGTCCTTTACTGACCAGGAAGAAGTAGTAATGGAGATCATCAGGGCAAGTTCTGAGAAGAGGAGAGGGACCTTTAGGATAGGATCCTCCCAGATATACATGCATAGATACTAGGAGGGATGTAGATCCTCTATCACAGTGCCAGAGAGAGAAAGAGAAAATCAGAGCTCATATTACTACATTAGAGACATTGTTGGCTGATAGGGATAGGAAGCTTGAGATGATAAGAGTAGAGAGAAATATACATGCACAAACAACCACTCATTAGGGCCAGAGAACTGATTATTTCTTTTTTTATATTATGCGGCAGTTCCATAACCTTAGAGAGATCCTCTAGATTCCATTGTTGCTTAGTAGTCAGAGGGAGCTATGCCTCCACCAGATCATCATCCTAGAGCTGATGCACCACCTCCTCCTCCTCCAGATTAGGGAGAGGGTGGTAATCAGACATGATTTTTTATGATATCTGAGATATTTTTGTATATTGATCCTCCTGAGATCATCCATGATACTGCAGACTTTTGATTCTTGTGTATATGTTTTATCATGATGACACTTATAGTTGTTGTAGATAGTTCCACATTTTTTATTTGATATTCACTGATATATATCTGAGATAGTTTCTTCTGATACTGATATGTTTATGGGTTCTCTTTGTTTTATATGTTTAGATTGATGCACATTGTGATTATGTACTTGGTCTTTGATGATTTAAAAGAGATTCATGTGATGACATCATTGATGCTCTTTGGTTTATTATTGATATATAGATGTGTTTGAATTATTCTAAATGAATATGCAGATGTATGTTTTTGAGATTTTTTTATGCAAATATATGTATGGATGAACTTAGGATGTAAAAAGAAATGCAATGCTTCAATGCTTTGTTTTGTATTTTATCTTTCCCATTTATGAATGCAAAATGAATGTCATGAATATGCAACAACATAAATATATCAGTAATATAGATTAAGTAGTCAAACTTGGATTTTGAATGAACTAGAAAATAATTTTGAGCTCAAACCCTGATGTTGTTCTAAAATGAATCATGCAATCTAAAATTTATTGAAATACAAACTTCTAGGACTCTCACTGATTTGTATACATTGTAGCATTTTTATCATCAATGGGTGTTTGTGTAATGGACATCATCGGATATTACAACTATCACTAATACCTAGAAAGTATCATGAAAGTATGAATACTATGTTTATTGGATGCAATGTCGAAAATAAACCTAAGCATCAAGGCATATAGGTCAAGATGACTTGTCAGTTATCTCCTTTTACTTTAAGAATCATCTTCTATTCATGTGTAATGTAAGATATGTAACCCTCAATGACCTTAAATATTCATATCATTGGGTACATAATATGTCGAAATCCTTACTTAGAATTTGATTAGAAACAGACAAGGAAATTGGTTCAACCTCACTGTAGTTTACACATAACTAGGATCAAGATATATGTGGCTATCCACTCATGATGGAAGATCTTACCATAAACATCCAATTTAGGTGAAATTTATAAGATTATTGAAACAATCACCATACACAAAAAATCAAGAAAACATTATTCCCCCTGTCCTTGCGATTTTTTGTCTTTAAATAGACGTCATGGAGTAACTCAAAAGAAATCACAAGCAACAATTGATATTCAGTCAAAGAAAATTTATAACTTCTTACATGCCCCTAGTTTGAAACATCATGGGAACATAAAAGAGTCATAATCAAACCAAGATCAATCTATAGGTTCTTAATTAGTGTTGAAGAACACCGTTGATTTTTATTCAATCACAGTAGAGAAATCATCAATCACAACTTGGAATCAAGCAATATGTTTTTATGTCTGAGTAAGTGAAATAAAATTTATCAGCAATTGCAATCCAATGTAGTGTAGTGTTTATGGTGCAGGGACACCACCTCGACCTTCGAATTTCAAGAAGCGATATATCCATTAATGTCATTTTCTTTTAAAGTTCATAGAACCATGCCAAAGAATGATATATTTGTTGAATTTCATTGTGATGTCTCAGAAAAGAAATTATATGACTTTTGGAATGTATTCAAAAATGACTCATATGACATTTGTAATAGGAATATGAATGGTCATGAAGACAAACTATACACCTCTTTTCACGATTCATGGTTCCCAAGCTTTCTAAAGGCAAGGGTTAGTGGCAAAGGTTTTACAAATGATATAAATCCAATACACAAATACTACTAAAACGAATAACTTGAAGCATAACCAATAAAATGTACAAGCAGAGAAAGGAAAACAAATGAATGCAAACCCCAAAGTGCTTGAAGTTTTTATTGTCTCTCTCTACTCCTAAAATGTTGTTTTTGATGCTCAGTATTGGTGTGGGCAGCGTCTATGACTTGAGAAGTGTCGAGAATTTGCTAATTGAAATGTGTGTGTGATCGCAAGATGACTTGAATGCTAGAACCAAACTGACATAGTAATGGTGCACGAGAGCTTGAAATATTGGATCTTTCAAATGGTTATGAAGGGTTTATTATATAGGAATTGAGGATGAAATGAACGGTTGAGATCAATCCCAGAGATAGGGAGATGAATGGTTGAGATCAAAGGGAACCAGAGAAGCCATCAGTAAACTCCACCTCTTCAATTTGTAAAGAGGAGACATAGTTTGGTTGACTGAAGAGCTAATTATGAGTTACCTTTTTGAACTGAAGAGGTGGGTGAAGTTACCCAAGTGGACTAGAGAGGTGGGTGAAGTTACCCATGTGGACTGGAGAGGTGGGTCGAGTAACCCATGTGATCTGATAAGAGTTATTTCTTTGAAGATAAATGAATATTTAATTCATTTATTTAATTAAAGTTTTCAACATGTGAGATAATTGAATTCTTTTTTATTTAGAATTGCTTTATTGAATGAAATTAAATTAATTTAATTAGTAAGTTTAAATATTTGAATTTAAACTATAGGAAATTGAGTTTAATTAATTAATAAATTAAGGTTAATTAATTAAATAAAATTAATTATTTAATTAATTTTGGAAATTTGATTAGATGATTTGGGGAATGAATTTAGAGGAAAATAGATGATTAATTAATGAATAAAAACCATTAATTAATAGATAAAAATTAGTGTTTTTAATGTAAAGTCGCAAGCCTGTCCATTTTTGGGTGTCTACATTTGTCCCTCTTTGATGCGATGTGACTTGTCGCAGTGTGTCAAAGAATTTTCAGATTTGATCCTACCCCAGCTTGCCCCAGTGATAGCAAGTGGACTATATGCCCCCTCAATAAATTAAGCATAGAAAATGCGTCAGATGAGCATTAATTTATTGAAAAAGTGAATCACTATATGATGATGATGAATGCATTCCTATGTCAGTTATGATGTTATTGATGATGGATGCATTGATTATATGATCTACTATGCACATGGTTTGGATTTTTCTTATGCAATAAATGAATGCAATCTACCATGCACAATTTTTTGAGTAATGCATGTGTTAGTTAGAAGGAAGTTAGTTTGGAATGTGATCTCTGTGATTGATTGATAGATATGGAATGATAGAAAGGAAATTTTTGCCTTTTTTTTGTAGATATAATTTGATAGAAAGGATGAGTGTCCCAAGTCGCTGCCCCTGTTTCCAATATTTGTCATCATTGCATCTTTTTTTTTAATTTTTTGAAATTCCGAAGAGAGTCCAATGTATCCAGATCACATACCACCTAGATACCACCACGACCTCTTGATAGCAAAAGGAGTAGAGAGATTGAATAGAAAGAGAACCTAGTGCACCCAAATATTGACCATATGGGTTCAACTATGTTCCCTATTTGAAAATAAAGAGAGCCAAAAGCACCTAGATATTGACCATCTAGATACCACTTTGCCCTCTAAAGAAACTGCAACATGGATATCAAGATAGAACTCCTATGCACCCAGAGTCCATTTGGATAACACTGCGAGCTCTTGATTCCAAAAGGGAAAGCCAAAGCAAACAAGATAGAACTCCTATGCCCCTAGAGTCCATCTGAATAGCATTGTGAGCTCTTGATTGCAACATAAAGGGAAAGACCATAGAAACTAAGATATAACTCCAACACACTCAGAGTCCATCTAAATAGCGCTGCGATCTCTTGATTCTATAAACCAAACAAGAAAATAAAAGAGAACTAATGTCTAATTCTTTCCTAGGGTTAAGCCCAGATCATGGAACTGCACAACTGCCAGATAAGTGACAACACCTACCGCATTTATCCTAAATCATCATGGCCCTGAAATCAAAGTAAACATTCAATAGACAACAATCAAAGAAAATAAGTCATGATCTATCATAGCTACTCTCCTCACGTGGTGGATCCTGGAGTAGCATAAAAACATATCCATGAAATATAGACTGACATGTGACTGACTGACTAACCTAGTCAACATTTTTGGATGGTTCCTTGATCCAGTTGGATTCTCTTGATTGGCTCGACTCTTTGGATAGGCTTGATTGGCTTGATTGGCTTGATTGCTTGAGTGTGTCTAGTTTCAATAATAGATTACTCATATGAGACTAATCTGTCTGGTTTGATCGTATCCATCGCTATGTAAGATGATTAATATGATTTGATTGATTGATTGTGATCATGTTGGCAACTGATCAAGCTATGTCAGATGGGCCCCATGCTAGTTCACAAAGCTCATGATTGTGACATTTGATAGATTGGATTGGTCGCCAGTTGCTTGGTGATAGGTTTGATAGATTGATAAAGTTGTGTCAGATGAGCCCCATGTTGATTCACAAAGCTCATGATTGTGACATTTGATTGACTGGGCGTGATCACCCTTATCTCTCTTGATAACTGAGTTGGTTTTATTGCTTAAAATTTTGCAAATTTTTCAATGTTTTTTGATGAAGATTGATTTTCTCAGAACATTTTGGTATTTTTAGGATTTTTGATGAGTTTGCCAAATTTTTGGATTTCTTCTAGCCATTTAGAATCGCTCCACAGTCTGGTGGACCAGTAATAACCATGGGTAAGTGCTTGGTGCTCAGAGGAGAATGTGCTTCTGTATATAGCTTGGGTAGTCAGTCTTGCATTTGAAGTGTGCTCAAGCTTTTGGAGTTCATTGATGGTGAATCTGGATTTGATCACCTGGCGCCTATTTTCTAGGTTTTCACCAAGGTACCTACTCAATAGAACCTATTTTCTAGGTTTTCACAAAGAGGGAAATTTTGTTTCTATTTACTTTTTTTGCTTTTTTATTCTTTTTGTTGTCGCCAAGGCACCTGTTTGCCAAGTTTTCACCAAGGTAACATTTTGTATTTTCTAATTTTTTTTTGGTATTTTCTGGATATGTAGATAAGTGCCTTAACCATAGAGACCTCAAGGGTAGAACCTCTTGAGTTTCATGTTGTTGATGTATTCGGGGAGCTGATCTCCTTCTGGTGTTGCTAGTATGAATGCCCCACTCTGAGCAGAGCTGATAATGACAAATGGGCCTAGCTAGTTAGGCTCAAACTTTCTAGGTTTGACTCTTTCTACTTGGTTCTTTTGATTTTCCATGAGGACAAGGTCTCCTACCTCAAATGTTCATGGCTTCACCTTCTTGTGATAGTTTCTTCTAAGGCGACTCTAATAGCCTTGTAACTGGTTGAAGGCATGCTATCTTCTTTCATCTAGTAACTTCAGTTCACTGAGCCTTGCTACTCTGTAGTCCTCATCTATAATCAGGTTCTTCAAAGATATCCTTAGGGATTGGATTTCCACTTCGAGGGGTAATACCACCTCTAATCCATAGACTAGGGAGAAAGGAGTGGCTCCTGTAGGTGTTCTCACACTAGTTCTATATGCCCATAATGCGGGACTAAGCTATAAATGCCTCTCGCCCTGATTCATTCACTATTTTCTTCAAAATTTTCAAGATTGTCTTGTTTGTATCTTCGGCTTGGCCATTCCCTTGAGGATAAAAAAATGAGGAGAACCCTTTCTTTATATGGAATTGTTCGCATAGCTCTTCAAAATCCTTTTTTTGGAAAGGTGTACCATGATCTATCAGGATAGTTTGAGGGATCCCATATCGACAGATAATGTGGTTAAGTATGAACATTGCTATTTGCTTTCCAGTTATGTAAGTGAGAGGAATTGCTTCCACCCACTTGGTGAAGTACTCTATTTCTGCTATGATGTATTTGTGTCCATTTTCTGAAGGTGTAATTTTTCCCACTAGGTCAAATCCCCACATGGAAAATGGCAATGGTGATGTGATAGGATTTAGTTCCTGGGCTGGTGCATATATGAGATCTCCATGAATCTGACACTGTCTACACCTTTGTACATATTTGTGTGCATCTATCTCTATTGTGGGCCAATAGTATCCCATGCGGATGCTCTTCTTAGCTAAGTTGTTGCCACCTACATGGGTTCCACAAATTCCTTCATGTACCTCGTACAGAGCTCTCTGGGATTCCATGGAAGTGAGACATTGTAGTAGCATTCCATCTAGACTTTGTCTATATAAATTAGTTGAGAGGATGGTATACCTAGAGGCTTGGAGGATGAGGGACTTTCTCTGGTTCCTAGACAAGTTGGGAGGTAAGACACTATTTTGGAGGTAGCTATAGACATCTTGGTACCATGGGTTTTTAGGACCAACAAGGATGCATGCTGATTTTGTGATGGATGCTTGATGTGATGGTGCCAAGACTTTCTCTACTAGAAACTGGAATCTTGTTTTATTTCCTGGCATATCAATCAATGATGCTATGGTAGCCATTGCATTTGCATCTTTGTTCTGTGCTCGTGGGACTTGATCGAAGAAGATGTAATGTAAGTTGGTGCGTAGTGTTTCCATCTGTGCTCTGTATGGTATGAGCTTCTCATCTTTGGTTGTATAATCATTATTGACTTGATTGATGACCAACTACGAGTCTCCAAAGACCTTAAAGTTCTTGATTCTCCATTGAATTTCTATCTTTAGACTGATGACCAATGCTTCATATTCTGCTATGTTGTTTGTGCATGGGAAGTTGAGTCTGAAATACTTTGGAATTGTATCATGATCTAGAGTGATAAGCACTATCCCTACCCCCTCAATATGGTTTGTGCATGACCCATCAAAATAGAGTTGTCATACCTTGATCACTGGTTGTAGTGTCATAATAGATTCATCAGGAAAGTTGGAAATAATAGGTTGATGGTATTGAATGGGTGCCTCTACTAGTTGATCCGTGATCACTTGCCCTTTGATGGCCTTTCTATCTATGTACTCAATGTCAAATTCACTTAAGATCATTACCCACTTCGCAAGTCATCCGGTGAGCGCTACTTTGCTTAGGAGGTACTTTAAAGGATCAATATGTGCGATCAAATTTGTTTGGTGACTCAACATATAATGTCTCAGCTTCTGGGAAGCGAAGACAACTGCAAGGCATGACTTTTCAATTGGCGTATAGTTTAGGTCATATCCAACCAATGTTCTTCTTAGATAGTAGATGGCCCTTTCTTTACCTACGTCATCATGTTGTGCCAAGAGTACACCTAATGCTGACTCCATTACTGAGATATACAGAAGCAATGGTCTACCTTGGACTGGTGGCACCAATATAGGAGACTTGAGGAGGTAGTCCTTGAATATTTGGAATGCTTGTTTGCATTGCTCGGTCCATATGAATTTGACATCTTTGTGCAGTAGATGTTGGAATGGGTGGCACTTGTCTGCTAGCTGAGCTTTAAAGCACCTGATTGATTGGATCCTTCCTTGTAACCCTCTTAGTTGCCTCAAGTTCGATGGTGGAGGCATGTCCAATATTGCTTTGACTTTCTCTGGGTCTACTTCGATGCCTCTATGTGACACTATGAACCCCAGTAGCTTTCCTGCTGTGACACCAAATGCACATTTCTTTGGGTTTAGATGGACCTTGAATTCCTGCATTCTATCAAAGATTGGTCCCAATACTTGTAGATGATCCTTGTGAAGCATTGACTTGGCTAGTATGTCGTCCACATAGTCTTCCATTGTTTTGTGGATGAGATCATGAAATATAGTTGTCATAGCCCTTTGATATGTCGCACCAACATTTTTGAGACCAAACGACATGACATTCCAATAGTAAGTACCCAAGGACATGTGAAAGCTATTTTATGTTGGTCTTCTGGCGTGATCCTTATCTGATTATACCCTGAAAAGGCATCCATGAGTGATAGCATTTGATGTCTAGAAGTTAGATATACTATCATATCAATGTTGGGTAAGGGAAATTCATCCTTGGGACAAGCTATGTTGAGATCTCTGAAGTCTGTGCAAATTTGTATCTGACCACTGTGCTTTGTAACTGGCACCAAGTTAGATATCTAGTCTGTGTATGGTATTGGTCTTATGAACTTGGCATCTAGGAGCTTTTTAAACTTTGCCTTGACTAGCAATGCAACATGGGGATGCATCTTTCTCAGCTTCTTCTTGACAGGTTTGGCATTGGGTAGCAATAGGAGATGGTGTAGTACTAGCTCTGGATCTAACCCTGGCATATCCAAGTAGGACCATTTGAAATTGATCATCCTTGCTTTAAAGAAGTTGATAAACTGTTCTCTCTTCTCAGGGGCGAGTGATTTTTCCAAGTATATGTTCTTTGGTTTCTTGTCATCTCCCAAATTGACTTTCTCTATTTCTTCTGCTAGTAATGCTGATTTTTCCTCTGTCAAGGGGAGGAGTTCCTTCTTTCCATCTTCTAGCACCTCAGTGAGGTTTTCACTAGAAGATACGTCTTGTTTTAGCTTTTTATCATTTTTTTGTTCTTTTTTCTCTTATGGACTGGAAAGAGGAGCTCCCTCCTTGAAATATGCCACTCTATCAAGGTCAATGGAAAAGCCTTCCTTGTGGTCTCTTGATGGCATGCCTTCCCTAAGTCCCATGAAATCAACAATAGCCTCATCATTCTCGAAGACATCTAAATTAGGCATTCCTTGTTGATCCCACTCTATTAGCTCTGGGTGTAAAAGACATATAATTTTGTGGTTGTTTGACTCTATTTGATTAAAAGGGACTATAGATATGGTTCCTACAAAATTGGATTGTGATGTGGATGCACCACTGGAGGAATGATAAATGACATGCTTATCTATGCAAGGTTTTTCGGCAATGGATAGTTGGTCAAATAAGTCTTCTAGGTTTATGATAGTGTCTGACCGAGGGGAATAATCAGGGATCGATGGTTCAGAGTCATGAAAGGACCTCCACTCATACTCATGGGAGTCAGTCTCGATAGAATGCTTGTCAGATGTCTCACTTCCTTTGTTATCATAATTTTCTATGTGGAGGTCTATTCGGGTTTGTGTGGTTTCCTCTTTGGCGGGAAACAACTATGCTAGTATGTTTCTTATCAAGACATGTTCTATGTTGTGCCCCTGGTGCATCTCTTCTATTTGTTCCTGATCAACTTGGATGTCTTAGATTATAGGACCGACTCTTTGTTTCCCATAGCCTAACCCTCTCTTGTTTCTCTAGGTTGGCGGGAGAGACAATTCCATTATGCCTTTTTGTCTTGCCCCCAGGTCAGTTGTACCATCATACCGGAAAAATTTGTAACATTGTATAACCATTACCATAGTTTGATAGGGGTAGGGTTTGTCAGATTTTATCTTGTGGGTCTTGGTATAACCATGTACTGATATCTTGTTCAAATGGCTTTTCTTTTTCTATGTCTCCCCATCTAAAAAAGGTTGTGGGCAGACATCTGAATAGAACAGGCTGCAGATTTTTTGTTATAATAACAGGTTGTGGCATGCCATAAGTTCTCGGGCTCTGAGGCATGTGCGTGATGGTGAAAGCCTCTTCATATCTGTACTCACCACAACCTTTGTCGGTGATGGATATTTTTCCCACTTTCTATGTGACATCCTTAGGATTTGAATCTGAAGAGGAGGGGATACTTGCATCTTGGTTAATGGCTATCTTTCCTGCTGTCTATGTGACATCCTTAGGATTTGAATCTGAAGAGGATGGGATTCTGGCATTTTGGTTTGAGGGTACCTAGTTATCAGTGCTGATTTGGACCACATTGCAGTATTGGAAAGGATTGGGATCTCCCTCTATGATGATTTCCTCTCCTTGGTGTGGGAACTTGATGCATTGATGGTAAATTGAAGGTACGACTTGCATTTCATGTATGTAGGGTCTCCCTAGTAGCATGTTGTATCCCAACTCAAGATCTAGGATCTGGAAGGGAGTATTTTTTACCACTGGATTGATACAAACAGGTAGAATGATAATACCTTTAGAGGACCTTTCCTCTTCATCATAAGCTCTAATATTTATCCTCCTTGTGACATCAATGCTTGATTCTAAATAGCCTAGTTTCTTGATTAAATTTAAAGTACAGATGTTTAACCCAGCTCCACCATCAACAAGGACCCTACATATATCACTTTTGTGGACTTGGACCAGTAAGTGTAGAGGATCATTATGTAGGGGTTTATGAGGCAGCACATCACGGTCTATGAATGTGGCATGTTTGTTAGAAGCTATATGATTAGACATCGTTTGGAAGCTCTCAAGTGTTATGTCCCTTGGGACAGTTGCATTCTGAAGGGCTTGGTCAAGTGCTGATTTATGCTGTGGAGATATGCACAATAGGTCAAACATGGAGATCTGGGTAGGTGTGCACTTTAGTTGATCCACTATGCTTGACTATGGATCTGAGTTTGCTTTAGGATTGGCATATATAGTAGATGGGGATGGTACTCCTTGCAAGATGACTCTGGCATGACACATTGTTATAACACATTTGTTACCTTGGTCTTTGATAGTGATTGTAGCCACATGGCTATCTGAAGGATTGAGGCAATTAATAACATTATCACTATTGGCATATGTATAGTTGACTTGTTTTGTCTATCCATGAGACCCATAGGCTTTTCCCTTGTTGTGATAATGAAAGGTATCATTGAAGATAGTGTGATCAGTTGTGCCTTTGGTTTGGGTAATTTTCACATCGATGGCCCCTGTGTCAATCAGATCTTGGATAGCGTGTTTCAAACGAAAATAGTTAGACGTTTTGTACCCTTTCACCCAATGAAACTCACAGAAGTCTTTGTCATTATACCACCTTGGTTTGTTTGCATCTTGTTCAAATTCCCTAATTTTAGGGAAAGTGATAGTGTTTGATTGTATCAATTTGCGTAAAGCTGATTCTATTGACTCTCCTAATGGTGTGAAATCTCATTGCTAGAATTGAAACCGTGGTCTGTGCTGATTCTGTTGTTGACTGCTTGACACAGCGACCACTTGTACAGGGGGAGGTTGGTTTTGGGTGTATCCTTATTGAGTGGGCCTTGTGGGTTGTTGGTTGGCCATAGGTGCGCCTTGTAGTGACACCTTAGGTTATGCGTAGTTGATTGTCTTCACATCAATGAAACCATCGCTAGTGAGATTTTTTTTTGTTCCACCACTTAGCTTTGTCTGTTGAATTTTTGTTTGTATTTTTTTGTGTTGGATCTACAAGGACTCCTTGTTTGACTAAGTTCTACTCACAATGAACTCCTCATTCGATGAGTTGTGTGAAGTTTGGAGCTAACTGTAATTCTATTGTGAACGACATGTCTGGAATTAGATTGTCAACAAACATGACTATTAGGTCTTGTTCGGGCACATCATATGTTATACGGTTTCCCATATTCCTCCATCTTTGTAAGAACTTCACAAAAGACTCTCCATCCTTATGTTTGATATCGCAAAGGTCCTTGATGCTGACCTTGCGCTCGATGTTATGATGGAAGTGAGCTATGAACTTTTCAGCCAGTTCACCCCAAGACTGAATGCCATGAGGTAAATGTGAGAGCCATTCCATTGCTGGTTTGGCCAAGCTTTGTGGGAACAGTCACATTAAATATATCTCATCATGGGCAACTTTGATGCAACTAGAAAAAAACTCTTGGATATGTTCAATAGGGTTGGTATTGCCCCTATATTTGTCAAATTTTGGTACCGAGAAGTGATATGGGAATGAAGACATTTGAGAGAATGGTCAAAGGGGTATGGGTATAAATCCTTTGTTGTGTAGGATTTAGTTTGCCCCTGATTTTTCATATCCATCATTTGGGTTTGAAGGGTTTGCATTTGCTGCATTAACATGTCCATTTGATATTGAGGTTGATGTGTGAGGATGTTCCTCTGTGCTATAGTGGGTATGAGGCTACACCTCTATGTCCCTTGAGTAGGAACATAGGATTTTATCTTGGGGACTTGATATTGATTTCCCACCGAGTGATTTGGAAATAGGGGCACATGAGTAGCCCATGGTGGGATTTGATGTATTTGCTGTTGTGGTTGAAACTGGGGTTGATACTACTAGGGTTGATATTGTTGCTGCTGAGGTTGGGTTTGAAGCTGGGGTTGTTGTTGTTGAGGTTGGAATTGAGGCAACTGAAGCTGGGGTTGCTGTTGTGGGGGTTGGTTTTGAGGCAAATGAAGCTGGGGTTGCTATTGTTGGGGTTGGTTTTGAGGCAATTAAAGTTGGGGTTGCTATTGCTAGGGTTGGATTTGAGGCAACTGAAGCTGGGGTTGCTGTTGCTAGGGTTGGATTTGAGGAAACTAAAGCTGGGGTTTCTATTGTGGAGGTTGGATTGATGTTAGAATGGGAAAAGGTGTAGCCTTGGGTGGGCATTGACTATAAGTCATACCTGTAGGGATGGATCCCTATGGGTATGAGGTGTTGATCCCAAGACTAGTATGAGTTGATTGCAGTAGCGGCATAGTTTCAGAACAATTGGTGTTTGGTGTGATGGAAGGCATAGCTTGAGAGCTTGATTTCCCTGGCCACGTGACCGAAGGTGGGAGCATACTAGTAACCATAGATGCACTCAGTTGCGAGCCTATCATGCTTTGAGTGGAAGATGTGATGGCCTAGTTTGTGCCATTGGTTTGACTGGGTATTGTCTGTGTCAATGTGGGTAATAACAATGGTGGGAAGATTTGAGAGACAAAAGGCAGTATTTGAGGAGGTTGAGTAGTGTTTTGACCTGCGAGAGGGTTTTCAGGCCATATAGTTGATACACTAAATTTAGCAGGGAGTTTGACTCCCTTCTTTATTAGCATGGCTAAGAAGCATTCAGGATTCCTCTCTACAACAATGTCAAATAATTGTGTGGAATAAGCATCTTTCTCTATATCCTCTAGTTCCTCTTCTGTGACATTTTGGAAAAGAGCTTCCCCACGGGGTTGTTCAAGGAACAGAGTAGAACTGGTATTTATGAAAGGATCATTCTCTTGCTCTATTTCCCAAGTGGGGAATCTGTTGATATATGACTTGTCAGGTTGTGTTCTAGCCTTAGACCTTATGTAAGGCCCTCCATGAGGTGTTTGAGACATAGTGTGGTCCAGATTTTATAACTAAAACAAGTGATATAAAGAAAACAAAGAAGAATATCCTTTCTAAGGAAGTCTGAGTTATGTTTTGGACAAGGGTAATTCTAAGGATAGATTTTGATATATCTTGATATCAAAGTGGTGATGATGTAAAAAGATAAGATTTGTCGACCTTTTCCTTGGAAAAAGTCACTTTGATAAAGATGATGATGTTTGATATGATGAGATCAAGGTATTTTGAGTCTGAGCTTTCAAACTAACAATGTTTTTTATAATAATCTGTTAATCTCTAAGTTCTGTTGATGATTAGTGACCAACACTTAGTCATTCACTTAGGCAGTTTTAGTTGGCTATCACTGTGGCTGAGCTAAAACTATGCAAGGCCGAGCAACATTGCCAAGAAGTTTTCTGTTTGCCTAGTTACATTGCCGAGCCGAGTTACATTTCCAAGCTGAGAAGGATACAGAGATGTTAAGTGCCGAGTGACAGAGAAGTCAAGTGCCGAGCAGAATAGTTTTTGTATACATGTTTGGAATGATTCAAACTTTGAGGATAAGTGATCTAGCTGACTTATATAAGATTTTTGGGCCGACTTATGTATGCATTTTATATTGTTCTATGGATTTATTTATGCATTTAATTGTTTTATCCTATGCATGAACATTAATTGTAATACCATCAAGGTATGGGTATTAGATCTTGATCGTTGATCTAGATCTCACTATCAAACTTGAATGGATATATTAGATTCCTTCTAAACCCTATTTTGTAAGTGTACAAGGAGAGAAGATGAAGTATGGTGATTTCATTTTTGAATTGAAATGCACAGAGGGTTATTTTGTTAAGAAGCAGAGATCAAGCAGAGTGACAACACAGTGAACAATAGAGTAAAGATTATATCAGATTATGAGATCATAGAAGGTACTGGAAAGAGGAGATCCATCATCAACATCAGAGTGCATAATGAAGGATCAATACTTGAGACATTCTAATCATTGTATCAGGTGAAAATCTCTTAACAGAGTGGTTCTAGCAGACCTTTGTTTATCTCCTAACAGAGTGCTTACTTTATTGTAAGTTGAAATCCTTTAACATGGTAGATTGTAATGATCTTTAGCTCTTAACCAGACAGACCTTAACATGGTAGATTACATTTTGTAATCAACATTTGTAGCCTTAACAGACACACTTTATTATTGCAGTAGTGGAGAATTTTGTGGGTGTCATCCCCACCCCAGTTTTACCTATTTGGGTTTCTGGGTTACCAAGTTCTTGTGTTATGTGTTATTTATTTCATTGTGTGGATGCTATCTAAGATTACATTAGATTCATATATGTATGAATGTAGATTAGTTTATTTTAAGTGTTTAAATTTGAAGATCTGATTCACCCCCCCTCTCAGTATCTTGCTTTCCCATTATTGTATTTTCAACAATTGGTATCAGAGCTCAGTTCCAAAAAAATAAATTCATAATTAGCTTGAGAATAAAGATCTTGAGATGGAGATCTACAAGATGGGTAAAGTCATTGAGAATCAAAAGATTGATATTCAGCTATCACTACAACAGCTTGAGACTGCAAGATAAGAATTAAAGAAGTCCTTAACTGCAAGGAAATATTTGGCCAAACTAATGAATGACACTCATTATCAGGAAGAGGACACCACAAATCTATTTTAGACTAGAGATTCTATTGAGAGCGATGTAGCAATAGCATATCTACAGGAAAAGAACAGTGCACTATGTGAAGAAGTCAAAAACCTGAAAAAGGAACAAGAAGCCCAATCAATAAGAATGTGTGAAGTTGTTGAACAGAAAAAGAAAGCCGAAGATGACAATGCTATGACAGAAGAAGGAAAAAGAATGATGAATACTAGACTTGATGATAGAACACATGATGTACAAACAATGAAAGTCAATCAAGTAGACATGGAAAATCAAATACTACTTGTGAATCAGGAGATCAACAGGAAAGACTTGGAGATTGTTAATCTTAGATATGAGAACAGTCAATTGAAAGATGAATTGAGATCTGAGAAAGAACTTAATAACAGAGTGAATGATCTAAGTATTTCTATGAGCTACTTTGAACAACTGGTGGAAGCATCAAGAAGACCTAAAGATTCTTCTGGATTAGGTCACACTAAACAACATACAACCACTGAAGATGGAGAATCATCTAAGACAGGTGAAAGAAGGTATGCAAAGCCAAGAAACAATAAACCTATTTTCCACCACTGTGGGAAACCAGGTCATACAACAAACATTTTCTGAAGCAAGAATGGTAAGTCCAATCTGAAAACTAATTTTAATGGTTATTGCTTTAATTGTAACAAGTTTGGACATCGAGCACATGAATGTAACACAAAGGCAAGAAAAACACCTAGACTCAATGGTAATTGCTATAACTGTCACAAATATGGTCATAGAGCACAAGATTGCAGATCTAAAGGTAAACAATAGTGGACATCAAAGGTACAAGAGAAATCACCAAGAAAAGGCAATACTCACAATTGGGATTACAATACATGGCATAGTTATCATTACTATGGTGAGTATGGACATGTTCCAGAAAACTGCATAAGGACACATTTCAGAGGAAAGTCTAAAAGTTGGATGAATGGAAGCCTAGTTTGTCATAGTTGTCTAAAAATTGGTCATACAAGGAAAGATTGCAAGACTAGGGTACCTAATCCTACTGTTGAGAAAATAAGAGAACAGATGAACAAGACATGGGTTAAGAATTCTGAACCATGTAACAGTGAAGCTCATGAAGCTGATGTCACCCAATCCAATGGATCAGGTGATCACATCATCTCCAACTAAGAAAAAGAGGTATGTAAGGAACTGCATCTAAAACTCTTATCTTACATCAGTTCATAACATGAAATGTACAAAAGTCCATATTTGCATATGTTAAGATGCACCAGGACATATTTTGAAGACAAATTTTGAGTTGAGCCAAATTACACTATAGGTATTGAGTACTATTCATGGACACTAAGGCCGAGTTCTTTAGTGAGTGCAAAGTTTTGTAGGCCGAGTAAGTTTCATGATGGCCGAGTTTAGTAAGCCGAGTGGGATGCAAGTTGTGTTAAAGCCGAGGACAACTGGCTTGCACTAACTCAATGGGTAGAAAATTCATTGCTTACCTGCCTTGACCTTTCAAAGTCTATAAAGGATGAACAGTTGACACTTCATTTTTACCTTGCAATTTTTACTGTTTATAGAGCGAATGAAGTAATTTGTAGAATTGAACTTAATGAAGTTAGCATCGAAGACTTCATCAGCATGCCATCGGTAATCCTAAGGTAAACAGTGTGAAGCATTACTTGCTGAGGTACTCTATTATTTCATCCTTCGAACCCTAATTTCAAGATTATGGCTGCAATTTCTTTGACACCAGCTAAGAGTATGGAGGGAGAACAACAACAAATTCAGTTAGTATGGAGTGATGAATGTGAACCTCTCAACTTTCGAGCCATTCATGAAAGTGTGATTCAGAGTGATTTAATGGGAGCCCTCTCTTCTATTCCACCTAAGGTACTTATGATCTATGATGTTTGATCATGTTATATGGTTAAGATTGGTGAAGTAGGTGATAGTGAATTGAAGAAATCCTATAGAAAATTGTGTGTCAATGGAGTTTTGAAGGCAAAATTCAAACATCTAGCCGACAAAGGGTTAACTCGTGCCCTAGATTTTCCACAAGGTTTCAAAGATGAATGGATTAAGGTTATCCTTAGCCAAGTTCATGATATGTGTATGTGGTTGGATAATGGACTAGTCAAGATCACCAAAAGCATGATTCATCGAGTGACTGGATATCCTATAGTGAACAAAAAATGAACAATGAGGGATAAAAGCAAAGAAGAAATTACACTGAACACTGGAGCCATATGGAACAATAGAGGTATGACTATCTCTATAATTATAGACCTATAAATTGATTTTGGAGTAAGAGTAATAGCACATAAGTTCTATCAGTCGAGCAGAATAGATAGTGTTCCTTGTACAGCCGTTGATCAGGCATGGAAAATTGTCAAGAAGAACCATACATATGATCTTGCTGAGCTACATCGGACACAATTAGTAGAGAACCTAGTATCAATCATAAAGGCTAAGAGATCATCATGTAAGTTTGGTTCCTTACTAGTCTATATATTTTTATACATTCAGGATACATTTCCTACATTGGGAAATATTGTTTGGAAAAAGGATAGACCCATTACAGTTCAAATTAGTGAATGTATTGAGAAATTAGGAAGTAATTTCAATAGCATTATGGGGAGCTATTTTTTAGAATTCATGAAGAGAATGAGATTAAGAACTAGAATTCCTAAGTCACTAGTGGAGAAGCACTATGAAGAAATCTATTTTATAGTTGATACAGATAACACTTATATCCAGGCTGTGAATCCTAGGATAACATGCTTAGAACCATTTCCATATGAAATCAATATTGATGAAGCATTAGATGCCATCATTGCACTGCTAGCCAAGGCAATTGATACTACAACAGAGAGATTTGGAAATTTTGATGAAGCCAAAGCTAAAATTTCTAGAAGCTTGAATGAGGGAACTATGGAAAGGAAAAGAATTAAAATTATAAAAAATCTAAAGAAAATGGTGGCTTAGGTAGTGATGAAGAACTTAAGGGTGCACCTTTAGGCCTGACCACTAGACAAGGTGAGGATATATCTATAGAAGAGGAAGTGAGTGCATCAGAAGAGGTCACTGCGAAAGCCAAGGGTAAAAGACCATCAATTGTCATAGTAACAAAGTCGGGAAAAGCTAAACCTAAGGTTACACCTCCTGCAGCTAATCATCCGAGGACTAGAGCATCTAATATTACTTCTCCAGTGGAAGTACAAACAAAAGTATATGGTAAAAGGAAAGTTGTAGAAAGTAGTTCTGGAAAGGAAGCTAAGGTTGCTTCTAAGGCTGAGCCGAGTAAGCCAGCAAAGAGACCAAGAAGGAGACTAAATTTGGGAGCAGATAGTGATGAGGAAATGACAGAAATTGATGAACCCAACAACATACCTACAACACAATTCAAGAAACCAGTCAGTATTGATGAGGTATGTGACACTTTGAGGAATTTATCAGGGTTAGCAACTTTCAAGTTCATTAAGTATGAGAAATTGAATAATGTGGATAGGCACAAAGTTCTGGAAGCACTCTTGGATATGATGAGTACGTTCAAGTTAACTCCTACAGAGATAGGAAATCATGTGCCAAATGAATTATATGATTTTCTGTCAAGAAAATGGGAATTTGCACTTACCACAGAGAGATAGATCAGGGAAGGAACTCTAGCCAAGGTAATACCTGAGTTAACCTCAAAAAAAAGAGCCAAATTTATTGAGGATTACAAGAATAGGTTCGTTCCTAAACTCAGAGGCTATGCTATTATGAAAAATGATATTGAAGGTGTAGTACAATAGAGCACAAGGATCTGGAAGGAAATCTTTGGACTGGCCATTCCAAAAGATAAGAAATCTAGTGAGGGGACATCCGAGCAAAAGACAAAAGAAGTTGAAGTAAAGACTACCCCTGAGCCACAGATAAATCAAGATCAAGACAAAACCAAAGATGCATTAGACTTAACTAATTCTATTGATCTGACTGCAGATAGTCCTATGGATTTTATAGTTGATGATCCAAGCAATTTGAATGCCAAGGAACAAGATATGCCGAGTGGTACTTACACTGATTTTCCTATTAAGGAAACTAGTACTGAAGAAGAAAAGACCACAACATCTGATGAGATAATTGAAGTTGTCAATGAACAGAAAGGTGAAGAGAAACAACAAATAAATGCACAAGAGGTAACTTTATAGAATCCACATATTTTAGAGGTTGTGAAAATAGTTTTAGATAGTGGATTAGTGATAACAGATACTATTGATAAGCCTAAAGAAGAAGAGGCAATGCAAGTGTTGGTTGATCTACCACACCCTGTATCATCCACTCCCACTGGTCCTAAAACTAGGAGTATGCCGAACCCCCAAACAATATTGACAGAATTAAAAGAGGCAATGGACATTGACACTGTCAAAGGGAAAGATATTATGCTACCGAGCATAAGTTCTCCAGAGTTGAAGAAAAAGATAATTATGAAGAAGTCTCAAATTCTAGATGTAACATTAGATGATTTCATTGTGATTCCACAATGGGATCCCAATGAGTTATCTTTTGAAAAGATAGGGACTCTTCAAGAATTACTTAAGAGGAAGAAGAGACAGGAAGAGATGAAGATAGAACAAAAGAAAAAGTAAGTGTTGCATGACATCAAAGACATATTTGCAAAGGCTTTTGACTTAGAGGATGAAATGCCTTAAGCTCCAATTATTGATCAGCTAGTCAACATTGTACAGAAGGTAACTGATGAAGACATAGACAGAAATGAAAAGCTTCTACAATGGTCCAGGAGAAGATTTGAGAGCAAAGTTCTAGAGAAAATCTCAGAAGAGATTGCCACAAAACAGGTTGAACTTTCTATTCTTGTAGAAACTTTAGAGAAAGTTACAGTCAATGTTTATTCTTTGTATAGAAAATTATGTGATGTTGAATTTTTCACAAAGGATAATCTACAGCTTCTTGAGAAGCTATAGTTAGATTTAAGATCAACAGGCACTACTTTGGGTAAAGATACTACTTCTAGTTCTTTACATCTTACCAGGTTGATAAATGCACAACAGAGAATAGCCGAGCTTATGGCCGAAGATGGTTGAATAAGGGTCAAATTGATAACTATTCAGACAAGCCTGTTGCCTCACTTGGAGGTAATACAGAAGGAACTTTCAATTGCAAAGGAGTTATCATAGAGTAGTGCAAATCTATCAACTACAAAAATTTTAGTGAATCTAGTTGCTGAGCTAGAGATAAAATTGGAAGTTATGAAGATTGCTAAGGAAAGCTGGGATACTACATTTGAATCCACCCTGCAGCTTCATAAACAATTTTTGGATAAGTACAACTTAACCCCACCTGCAATCAGTGACAAAAACAAGGGGGAAATCAGTAAGGAAGTTGGAAAGGATATAATATGATACATCAGTATAGAACAGGTACACTTGTATATAAATTTTTATGGATTATTTCTGAGTATATTCCTTGGGGGAGTACTTAGTGTACTTAGGCAATATTTTGATGAAATGAACGAAAGTAATGATAAGTGTTTTTTCCACTAATATCAAAGGGGGAGATTGTTAATCTCTAAGTTATGTTGATGATTAGTAACCAACACTTTGTCATTCACTTAGGCAGTTTTAGTTGGCTATCACAGTGGCCGAGCTAAAAATATGAAAGGCTGAGCAACATTGCCGAGTAGTTTTCAGTTTGCTTAGTTACATTGCTGAGACGAGTTACATTGTCGAGCCGAGAAGGATACAGAGATGTTAAGTGCTGAGCGACAGACAAGTCAAGTGCCAAGCAGAATAGTTTTTGTATACATGTCTGGAATGATTCAAACTTCGAGGATAAGTGATCTAGCTGACTTATATAAGATTTTTGGGCTGACTTATTTATGCATTTAATATTCTTCTATGGAGTTAGTTATGCATTTAATTTTTTTATCCTATGCATGAACATTAATTGTAATACCATCAAGGTATGGGTATTAGATCTTGATAGTTGATCAAGATCTCACTATCAGACTTGAACAAATATATTAGATTGCTTCTAAACCCTATTTTTTAAGTGTGCAAGGAGAGAAGATGAAGTGTGGTGACTGCATTTTTGAATTGAAATGCACAGAGGGTTTTTTTGTTAAGAAGCAGAGATCAAGCAGAGTGACAACACAGTGAACAACAGAGTAAAGATTATATCATATTATGAGATCATAGAAGGTACTGGAAAGAGGAGATCCGTCATCAGCATTAGAGTGCATAATGAAGGATCAATACTTGAGACATTCTAATCATTGTATCAGGTGAAAATCTCTTAACAGAGTGGTTCTAGCAGACCTTTTTTTATCTCCTAATAGAGTGCTTCTTTTATTGTAAGTTGAAATCCTTTAACAGGGTAGATTGTAATGATCTTTAGTTCTTAACCGGGTAGACCTTTAACAGGGTAGATTACATTTTGTAATCAACATTTGTAGCCTTAACAGGCACACTTTATTACTGCAGTAGTGAAGAATTTTGTGGGTGTCATCCCCACCCTAGTTTTACCTATTTGGGTTTCTGGGTTACCAAGTTCTTGTGTTATGTGTTATTTATTTCATTGTGTGGATGCTATCTGAGATTACATTAG
>MU228371.1:2644881-2673850 GCA_018584345.1 Thuja plicata | reverse complement strand
TTTTCAACATGTGAGATAATTGAATTCTTTTTTATTTAGAATTGCTTTATTGAATGAAATTAAATTAATTTAATTGGAAGAATTTAAGTAGTAAGTTTAAATATTTGAATTTAAACTATAGGAAATTGAGTTTAATTAATTAATTAATGGTAATTAATCAATTAAGGTTAATTAATTAAATAAAATTAATTATTTAATTAATTTTGGGAATTTGATTAGATGATTTGGGGAATGAATTTAGAGGAAAAAATATGATTAATTAATGATTAAAAACCATTAATTAATAGATGAAAATTAGTGTTTTTAATGTAAAGTCGCAAGCCTGTCCATTTTTAGGTGTCTACACAAACAAGTTTGTAACTGTCTAGAATGGTCTTTAAATAGACAACATTGTAATCGAATGAGAGAGATAGATGGAGAGTAGAGAGAATAGTTTACAGATAGAGACAGTGAAGTTGTAAAAGGGAATCAACTCTCTGGCTTCCAGTTAGAGAGCCGTTCTTACCAAATAGTCATCTATATTATGTATCCATTTGAAGTTTAATGAAATATAGTTTACAGAGTTGAATAATGATTTGTTCAATTTACCGAGTCAAGTTATTTCTATCTCTTGCATGTCAGTTTAAAGTCAGTTTTGAGAGCTCTTACTAATGGATTATTATGTGTTCTATGTTATCAGGTTTATCTATTTGTTATTATATTGGATTCTTGGGCTTTGGTAAATGATGACAAAAGTTTGGTTTTGTTTATGTTCGGTTCTTCTCATGAAAGAACTCATTAGTTTAATGGACCGAGTTCTACATTATGACCATCGACCTTCAATATTATGTTTTCTTATGTATTGGGTTTTGGCTGAAGGAGTTTAGTAAGTTATTGTTTTGGATTTGGTTGTTATTAGCAATCGATAACAAATAATATATTCTTGTTTATGTTTCGGTTTTAATAACATTCCCATTTGGGAATGATGTGAGTCGCATATCTTAGGATGATGGAAATAGGTTTATGATAACAAAGAAATGATTTAAAGAGCCGAGCGTCGATTTTGAAATGTTCTAAGTTGAAATGGTTATCCAAAACTGTTACACTATGATTGCTCCGGTTTAGAATCTGCAGCAACTATCGAAAGGGTGATGGACCGAGTTTACACCACATGGAAACTATATTGTGACTGTCACTTTGGAAGTGACCTGTGTGGAGGAGCCCAGGAGTTGATTCTTTGACAGTGGCTATGGAGGAGAGACCCAAGCGGGGTATGTGTAGTGTTATTTGTATGTGGAAGAGCCGAAGGTGTTAGAGGTCGTGCTAGAGGTATCGGGCTGCCATCGAGAAGTTGTTTAATGTCAAGCTTGACATTTGGAGATAGAAAAGGTGGTGAATGGTTTTGTTTGCATGCATGTCTATATAGAGACAGAACACACAAAGATGTATTTTGTCCACAATCGAGAATGACCCATATGGTATGGAACATTAGTAAGGTGGGTCCTTGGTTTAGTATGGAACTTAAGATATAGTGGATGTTATTATATTATGGTGGATACTATTGGTTTTGAGATACCAAAGGATATTGAGTATGGTATGATTATGGAGTCTATTGTAAAGATTAGATTATTAAGCCGAGTTGAGATTCTTATTATGTGAAGTTGATGTATTGTTATTGGGATATCAAGATATGGAGAGTCTCAAATTAATGTCAATGGAGGAAGAAAGTTAAGATATGTAGATTTGTAGGAATGTCATCGATGCCCTCTGCATCAAGTAGTATCAGAGCTCAGAAGATTCTGAGCATGTAGATAGAGCGCCGAAGAAGGCAATCTACACCAATATTTTTGGGTTGTGATTGTTGCAGATTCTTGCTATGGTATTTTGTGGTTGCAGATTTGCTGAGAGGGAGAAGTATTTTGACATCACTCGTACACTGGTTCCTTTGTCGAAGCCTTGGAGTGCCCATTTTCCACCAAGTGTGTTCCAGAGTAGAAAGGGGTATTGGAGGTGTCGAAAGGATTCATGAAGAATATGAAGATGACAGGACAGAGATAGAAGAAGTAGCAATGACGTTGATGCAGTAATCCAGTGAAGACAAAGAGGCACAAATTTTCGTAGATTCTCACCAAGCATTTCCATGGGACATGGAAAGTTTTAAAGTTCGGGAGTATGGTGCAGGGGCACTACCTTCACCTTTGAATTTCAAGAAGAAATATATCCATTAATGCCATTTTCTTTTAAAGTTCATAGAACCATGCCAAAGAATGGTATATTTGTTGAATTTCATTATGATGTCTCAGAAAAGAGATTATATGACATTTGGAATGTATTAAAAAATGGCTCATATGACATTTGTAATAGGAATATGAATGGTCATGAAGAAAAACAAGTTTGTAACTATCTAGAATGGTCTTTAAATAGACAACTTTGTAATCGAATGAGAGAGATAGAAGGAGAGTAGAGAGAATAGTTTACAGATAGAGAGAGTGAAATTGTAAAAGGGAATCAACTCTCTGTCTTCCAGCCAGAGAGCTGCTCTTACCATATAGTCATCGATATTATGTATCCATTTGAAGTTTAATGAAATATAGTTTACGGAGTTGAATAATGGTTTGTTCAGTTTGCTGAGACAAGTTCTTTCTATCTCCTACATGTTAGTTTAAAGTCAGTTTCAAGAGCTCTTACTAATGGATTATTATGTGTTCTATGTTATCGGGTTTGTCTATTTTTTATTATATCAGATTCTTGGGCTTTGGTAAACGATGACAAAAGTATGGTTTTGTTTATGTTCGATTCTTCTCATGAAAGAAACCATTAGTTTAATGGATTGGGTTCTACATTATGACCGTCGACTTTCAATATTATGTTTTCTTAGGTGTCGGGTTTTGGCTAAAGGAGTTTAGTAAGTTATTGTTTTGGGTTTGGTTTTTATTAGCATTCGATAACAAAGAATCTATTCTTGTTTATGTTTTGGTTTTAATAACAGTCCCATTTGGGAATGATGTGAGTCACATATCTTAGGATGATGGAAACATGTTTATGATAACAAAGAAATGATTTAAAGAACTGAGCGTCAGTTTTGAAATGTTCTAAGTTGAAACAGTTATCCAGAACCATAACACTATGATTGCTCCGGTTTAGAATTTGCAGTGACTATCCAAAGGGTGATGGATTGAGTTTACGCCACATGGAAACTGTATTGTGACTGTCACTTTGGAAGCAACTTGCATGGATGAGCCCGAGATTTGATGCTTTGACAGTGGTTGTGGAGGAGAGACCCGAGTGGGGTATGTGCAGTGTTATTTTTATGTGGAAGAGCCGAAGGTGTTAGAGGTCATGCTAGAGGTATCAAATGGCCATCGAGAAGTTGTTACATGTCAAGCTTGACATTTGAAGATAGAAAAGGTGGCAAATGGTTTTGTTTGCATGCATGTCCATACAGAGACAAAACACACGAAGATGTATTTCTTCCACAACTGAGAATGACCCATATGGTATGGAACACTGGTAAGGTGGGTCCTTGATTTAGTATGGAAATTAAGATATAGTGGATGTTATTATATTATGGTGGACACTATCAATTTCGAGATACCAAAGGATAGTGAGTATGGTATGATTATGGAGTCTACTGTAAAGATTAGATTATTAAGCTGAGTTGAGATTTTTATTATGTGAAGTTGATGTATTGTTATTGGGATATCAAGATATGGAGAGTCTCAAATGAATGTCAATGGAGGAAGAAAGTTAAGATATGCAAATTTGTAGGAATGCCATCGATGCCCTATGCATCAGTTTAGGAACACGGTTTGATTAAAGTATTGAGAAATAGTAGTATGATGTCTGTTATAGGTCAGTGGTGTTTAAGAAACACCTTTGTTTGTGATAGTGACATTCTAATGCAAGTATTAAGAAATACTGTTTGTAGTGGCAAACCATCCTAGACAAGGACCTAGGAAAACCTAGTAAATGCAAACCTAACATGCTAGCAGAGATGCCCCTAGTGTAGAATGAATATCCCTAAGACACAAATGCAGATAAATTCCAGGTAAGGATAAGACATTTGTGAGGAATTTAGAGTTAACCAATAGCACACGTATTATTGTGAAGGATTAATGTCAATAGTGCATTGATAGATGGAGCACAGAGTACAAGTGATTCCTTTATTCCAGGTTTTCAAAACTTAGCAAAGCTTTTTATTTTTGCTACCAAGATGCCCGTTAGCAAGGTTTTTGTCAAGGCACTTTTTTCTATTTTTCAAAATTTTTGGTCTTTTTTCTTTTTTCTCCTTTTTGTTAGTATCAAGACGTCTATTTGCTAGGTTTTCACCAAGGATACCTTTTTTTAGGACTTTTTCCACAATTTTTTGACTTTCTTCAGGATTAATTTTCTAATTTTTTTGGTATTTTCTGAGAACTATTTCCACTACTCAGGCCCTTCAGCCAGATGCCAAGCATAGAATCGCTTCAATTGTAAGGTATTGATGGGATCAGGAAGGAAATCTCCCTCAGGTGTAGCTAATTGATAAGCTCCAGTCCCAAAAGTTTTTGTTATAACAAAAGGCCCCAACCAGTTGGGTTCAAACTTGCCTTTTTGTTCTCTGTTTGGATAATTTTTAGGATTCTCTCTTAGAACGAGATCCCCCACTTGAAATTGCCATAGCTTTAATTTATTGTTGTACCCATTTGACATTCTTTTTTGGTACACTTTGAGATGATCGAATGCTTGTTGTCTGCGCTCATCTAGTAGTTCTAGTGCATGAACCCAATCAATGTGGTATTGTTCATCTATAACAAGATCTTGGAGAGATACTCGCAAAGATGGAATTTCTACTTCAATGGGTAACACTACTTCTACGCCATAGACTAGATCATATTGCGTGACTCCTATTGGTGTTCGGATACTTGTTCTATAGGCCCATAGTGCTATATTTAATTGGAAATGTCAGTCTCTTCCAGAATTACTCACAGTTCTATGTAATATTTTTAAGATGTTCTTGTTTGAAGCCTTAGCTTGTCCATTACCTTGAGGATAATATATTGAAGAACAATGCTTAGTGATATGAAACTATGTACAAAGGTCCTCGGTATCTTAGTTTTTGAACTGACCCCCATTGCTTGTTATGATAGAAGAGGGTATCCCATACCTACAAATGTTGTTGTTCAAGATGAACATAGCAACTTGTTTTCCAGTGGCTTTGATCAGCGAAACTACCTTGACCCACTTAGTGAAATAATCAGTAGCTGTAATGATTTATTTGTGTCCACATGAAGAATTAGGATAAATATGTATAATAAGATCAAATGCCCATTGTGGAAATGACCAATGTGTAATAAAAGGTATGAGTTCTCTGGATGGAGCATGGATAAGGTTTTCATGTGTTTGACATTTGTGACATGTTTTAGAAAATTGCACGACATATTTTTCTGTTGTAGGCCAATAGTATCCAACTCTTAATAGTTTCTTAGCCGATGAAAAGCCATTCAAGTGCGATCCACATAAACCTTCATGAACCTATTTTAATGTGTGGCTAGACTCTTCTTATTCTAAACACCTAAGAAGCATTCCATCAAGACCTTGTCTATATAATTTTGTAGTAATGATGACATAACACGATGCTGTCCTAATTAAAGCTCATTTTTCATTCCTAGATAAGCCATTAGGTAAGGTTTCTTTAGTTATTTTAGCATATTAGGATTGGTCTTGGGTACTTAAGGCATAAATCACTTGGGATTCAGGTGTACCAAAGGCTAGAAAGGATAATTATTCCACCAAGAAGTCATAGCAGAATTGATGTTCCTCCAGTTGTAACATAGATGCTAGTGTAGCCATAGCATCTGCAGCTTTGTTTTCTATTCTTGGAATTTATTTTTGATTAATTAAAATAGGTTTTACAAGGTGCCTGAAACCTAATTACAAAGCTTAAGTTCAGAAAGTATGACCAAACAAAAAACAACAGAACCAAAAAATGAAATAGGCCACCACCAGGGCCATAGCTAAAAACAAACTAAACTCCTAAAAAGAAAACAATACACAGGGACAACCAAAAGAGGCAGGGGACACAATTAGGAGATGTTCCCGAGTAGATTAGCCACTTTGGACTCGAGGATCTCCATATTTGTATTAGAATCCTTTATCTTCTGGAGATTAGTCAGAGTTTCATTCTCTTTCTTCTTCTTAGAACTAGCCCTAGTCCTCCTTCTAGGTCCCTCTTCAGGCATTTGCTCTTTTTCCACACTAGTTTTGGCCACATTTGTTCCCTCAAGTTTTTCTTCTAGTTTTTTAATGAGAATCTTGATATGCTCATTGGAGGCTTTCAGGATGTTGAGGCTCTACTCCACAATGCTTTTAAGAGTCTCTCAAACCTTAGCATTTTTTCCTCCATCTTACTGACCATGGTATTTAGACTCATTTGATCTTCAACAATGCTTTCACCATTGATGTTGTCAATCCCCTTTTCTCTATTCTTAAGCTCCCCCACTTCATGGTATAACCACTTGATAGACCTTTAGTTTTCCAACATGTTATTCCTGACATTGTTGAGAAGGTCAAGCTCCATTTCCCTTGAACTATCATAGAGAACCACCATAGTCGGGTCAATCAGCTCCTCAACATTTATCCTTCCATCCCCACCTTCGATAACTTTGGGATTAATGAATTCTCTGGTTATCCCCATTTTGGTAGTCTTAACATAAAATTTGTGCCAAAGGGTCTTCATCCCCTATGCAGACACATAGCAACAAAAATCATTATCTTGCCCCTTCTCTTTCATCGAGATGTGGGGATCAGAGAACTAGGGAGAAGGGTTTTCCTGGTTAGTGCCATCATGCTCATCTTGGAATTTATCCTTAGCCTTGTCATAAGAGCCAGGGGTATTTCTATGAATCTGGTCATCAGAAGTCTTCCAACTTGTGCTTTCTTCCCTATTCTTTCTCTTTTTATTTTGGTACTTCACAATAGTGATCTCCCTTTTCTTTTTTCCTTTTCCACTAGATATCTCTTCCTCATAATCATTTTTCATCCCTTCCTCATTATTGTTATACTCCTCCTTAGAAGAGATCATAGTAGTAGTATGTTTCTTGGAAGGGTTCACCATTTTCTCTTTTTTGATAGTATGAATACTGGTAGCTCTCTTCTTAGAGGAGGAGCCCAGATTATTCTTCTTAATGTCACAATCTTCCCGACCCTTAGAGAGAAAACCCTCACTATCTTCAGTCTCCAAGGGGACATAATCAGAGCCAGAGACATCCATTATGTCCTCTTTATCAGCAATCTCCTTCCCCATAATTTGGGCTTTAAAGTACTCATAAATGAGAAGTAAAATCCCCTCATGTAGAGTAGGATTCGCAATAGCCTTATCCCTATAACCATTAATTTTTTAATTTATAGAAGCATATAAGTAGAATGGGATAGAAACCTACATACCATGTCTAAAGTGGTTCATGAGGATGAAGTGATAGGTTTTGATCCTATCAAACCTGGTATCTAGCATGACATAAGAGATGATAGCCTTCAGGATGAATCTCCACAACATTTTGATGCCATTTGGAAGGTAATATGTCCCAACTTTGATGAGATCTTTCTTCTCTTCCTCATTCCTCACAAAGTTGCTCATTGCAAAGTCCAAAATTTTACATTCCCTGTAAAATTTATTACCCACAATGGGGATGCCAGTAAAAGTGGAGATAACCTCCTCAGTGACCATAAATTTTCTCCCATCAATCACCACACTACCCTCAGTGACAAACATTCTTGGAATTTGTTGGAATGTGATGAAAACAAAGTACTTTTTCAAATCTTCATACCAGTTGTTTGTAAGGCATTAGTTTCTCATATTTTGTCTGATAATCACCATTCACTTGGTTGATAATGAGTTGAGAGTGACCATACACTAGTAACTCTATTATTTTGCATTTCATATGTAGCTTGAGTCTGTTCACCAATGCTTCATATTCTAAGATGTTATTAGTGCATGGAAACATCAATTTATACACCTTAGGTATCATGTAGCCTTGAGGAGTAATAAAAAGTACTCCTACTCCAGATCCTTTTTGTGTGAAAGAACCATCAAAATACATCTTCCAAGGATATTCAGTTAAGTGCATGATTGTCTCATCTAGAAATTCTATAATCAAAGGTGAATCATCTTACAATGGTGAATCAGCTAGTTGATCTGCTAGCACTTGTTCCTTGATAGCCCTTCTGTCAACATACTCGATATCAAATTCACTTAGTATCAAGACCCATTTTTCTAGTCTTCCTATCAATGCTATTTTATTCAAGAGGTGTTTGAGAGGGTCAAATTTTTCTATAAGTTTCACTATATGCAAGAGCATGCAGTGTCTCAACTTCTAGGATGCAAAAAAAACTACTGAGAAAGATTTTTCAATCATACTATAGTTCAGTTCATAAGACACTAAGGTCCCGCTGATATAATAAATCACCCTTTCCTTTTTGTTGTCATCCTGGTGGGCTAGCAATACTCCAAGTGATGTATTTGTAGCTAAGATATAGAATATCAATGGTTTTTTGTGAATAGGCGCGTTGAGAATAGGAGGAGTAGCCAGGTATTATTTTAATTCTTTATAATTATTTTCACAATGCTCATCCCATTTGAAAGGAACACCTTTATGTAGAATTTTTTTGAAAGGTTGCTCTCTATCTACTATTGGGACATGAATTTCCTGATGGAGTGAATTCTTCCTTGAATCATCCTCATTTGACTGATATTTTAAGGAGGTAAAATTTCTATTATTTCTTTTACCTTTTCAGAGCCCACCTCAATTCCTTTAACTGATGAAATAAACCCTAAGAGTTTCCCTGATTAGATTCCAAAGGAACATTTATTTGGATTGAGTCTTAGTTGAAATTGCTCCATTTGATCTAGTATCTTTCTCAAGTCTTCAATGTGAGTTGTTCTTATTTTTGACTTGGATAATGTATCATGCACATAGTCCTCCATTTTTTTGTGTATCACATCGTGGAAGATTATCAGCATAGCTCATTGATACATAGCTCCAACATTATTTAACCCAAATGGTATGATGTTCTAGCAAAATGTTCCTTGTGTGTATTTAAATGTTGTCTTTTCTTGGTCCTCACGAGCAATATTTATTTGGTTATATCTTGAGAATACATCAATGAGTGAATACATTTGATATCTTGTTGTGAGATCTATAATCATATCAATATTTGGCAATGGGAAATCATCTTTAGGACAAGCTTTGTTTAAGTCCCTAAAGTCTGTGAAAATATTGATAGACTTATCTATTTTAGAAATTGGTACCATATTAGAAATCCATCTTGCATAAGCGATGCCCCTTATGAATCCAGCTTTTAAGAGTTTTTCTAGCTCTGCTTTTACCAATAATACCACATGTGGGTGCATCTTTTTTTTTTACGGGTTTAATTCCAGGAGCTATAGATAATTGATGCATTATTAAATCAGAATCTAGTCTAGGAATATCAGTATAAGACCATGCAAAGTTGATCTTTTTCTCTTTGAGGAATTCAGTAAACTATATATTTTCTTCTTCTGATAATGATCATGCTAGGTGAACAAATTAAGGAGATTCTGTTGTTCCCAAATTAACTAGTTGTGTAGGATCTATTAGTAATGAAGATATTTCTTGAAAGTGCTCCAGAAGGATATCAAGAATCTCATCCTTTGGCACCTCTGAGAGGTTTTCACCATCAGATACAGCTTTTATTTTTACTATTTTAGAATCTAATACTGCCACAAAGAAGTTTTCACTATCAGTTCTTTGTTTCTTTTTATTTTTCAATTTGTGACTAAGAAACTTGATACCCTCCTCTGCCAAGTTCATGCTCCTTGCATTGGTGGAAGAAGGAAAGGGTTCACAAGCATTTAGATAACATGCCAAAGTATAGTCATTGGGAAAGTTCATGATAGGATTAGGGTCTGAATTGGTCCAATCAATAAGGTCAGGGTTTACCAAGGATAATGATTCAAAGTTTTGTAAGGAAAACATTGCGTTAGTGTCAAGACTATTAACTGACAAGACATGTTCTATTAAGTCATCTTCTATAGTGTTTAGATAATAAAGAGTCAAATCACCATTATTAGGGTCATGGTTAGTAATATGCAAACCTAACTCTAGAGACTCATCAGTTGAGCTTTTTGTTTCTTCTCTTATCATATTGAAACTCATATCTTGTATCCCTTGAAGTTCTTCTAGACATAGCAAGACATGAGTGTCTTCATCAATAATCCTAGGCATTTCTATCTCGTCTTATTTTGTGACAATAATAGTGTTAGGGGAAGTGTTAGAACTTCCTCCTCTCTCCAATAGAGGTGCAAATTTATGGATTGCATATACCTCAATGTCCATGGTAGCATCATACATGTGATCCCATTCATAATCATGTGAGTATGTGATATCGTCATCAAATTTGTTTAAAAACTTAGCAATAGTTACCTGATGTACCCTATTAGCCATTTGTGGATCAAAGTGTGGTAAATCTAGGACATGTGAAATTGTCACCACTTTCCCCCAGTTAGGGTGTACATCTTATTGTTGGGATATTGCTTCATAAGATTATTCTATTTTTTGGACTTATTGAGAGTCTTCTTCTTCTTACTCTATTTCTTGGACATCATTGTGTGGCAACAAAGGAACATGATCCTCTAGTTGTGTTACAAAAGTACGTACATATCTTTCTCCTTGATATTCATGATCCTTAGTACCAATGTGTAGTAATATTTCATATGTCTAGGTTATAATTTATGTTTCTTCCTCTTCTTCATCACTTCCTTTTTCAAAGATTGGACCATCTCTTTAGGTAGGGTTTTCTAAATTGTTATTGAAACCTAACCCTATTTTGTCTTTGGTGTCTCTGAATTCCATGTGTATAGGTTCAATGAGTCCTTTTCATTTATCTCCTAAAGGTCCCTTCCCTTTGTATCCCATTTTTTTAAGAAGGTCATAACCTTTTCCATAATTTTAGGGAGATATCTCAACATGTTTTACTTCATTTTCTCTCTGTCCCACTTTATAGAGCCAAGCCAAGACTGCTTTACCTTTTTTTTCATCCTCTTTAGAAGTATAGGCTCGAACCATACCAGTTGGTTTATGAATGTCTTGTTCCTTTGATGCAGTAGGTATGAAAGATGGGGAGGGTTTCCCATAAGATCTTAGAGACATGGGAATGTTATGCAATGATGATGTCATGTCTAGTTTGTATTCCCCCATGATAGCTTCTTCAAGTTTTAGTGTCTTTTTAAAGATTCTCAAAATGAGAGGAGGGAGAGTTGATTAGCTCCATTTTTGTTAAGGGTTCATAATTACCAAGCAGTGAAAATGTATCATGCATATTAATATATAGAAAAATGCTTACCTATGTCTGGTTTACTTCTTGTATTTGGATGCATTAGGTTACCTTATTGATATCCTTGTGAATGGATTACTTAATGGCATTATGACCAAATTGGATTGTAAAATGTATTTCAATATTAGCTAGGTATGCAAGGTGGTGCATTTAGTTTATTGTAGTATGCTACATAAATTCATCCTCATTCACCACATTCACTATATGAAATGATTCTATAAATGACACACAATAAAACCAAGATATTTGTTTATCTCAAAGAATAGATGTGTAGACGTATTCTTGTGATTTATACCATGGTGTAAAAAATTTGTGATAATATTTACTTCTCTCTATAAGAATGATCAAGAAGGAATTAATAAGAATGTTTTTGGATAGCCAAGCAAGGGCTGATAAATTTGTTGGCATAGTTATTATATGTGCTTTTTGTGTGCTCATGTTATTTTATTCTGATACTTCAAAGTTGTCATTGCACAAATTCCATTACTCTTAATAGTTTTACATTGTTAGTCTTCCTCTAGTTGGGCTGGGCATCTTTCTTGTGAGGAAAGATTCTGGGGAAGCGTAACTACTTTGTGGCAGGGTGGAAACACACTCCTACAATATTCTCGCCCTTGATATTTTGTGTGAAGCAGGTGTTTGGAGCTATTGTCAGGAAGGTCTTCATGTTTGGCATATTATGAGATCTTGTAACCGACCGATTGTCTTTTGTAATGACATTTACAAACTTATGTTAGTCTCTTAAGTTCTTTTTATTTTGGCACTTTGATGGATTGGTCAAAGACACTCTTGGATGTTTTTGTATTCAACATGTTGGTCGAACTGTTAATGACTTTAATGTATTATCTCAGGTTGATTTATAGAAGGTGCGTTTGGCAGTTTGGTCAACACCTCTTCCTTGTTTTGGACTCGTGTATCTTTTTCTATTTGATAATTTGGTCGAACCAAGTATTTTTTTTGTAGAATTCATGGAGAAAATAATGTTTTCTTGTCGATATGTGGTTACGACTTTCACCTAGTTGACCGACTCCCTTCTCTTGTGTATTTTTTTGATGTGGCATTTGTGTCGAGATGTCATTCCTTACACTATTCCCAAAAATAATTTCACCCCCCATCATTTATGTCCTTTTCTGAAAGAGGTCTCTTCCCGTCCTTCCAAATTGAAGATTCACTGGGAAAATTTATTGCAAGGTCATGAGATGGCAACGAAGCCATTATCTCACAATTAAAAATGGAAAGTTTTGTCCAAGATGGGAACACCATCCTCATTTAATGTTACCCTCCCCAATTAGTCTTTGACCATGATTTTCCTTCTACTCATGTCTTTTCACATTCAATTCTGTAGAGGGGTCAGTATTGATAGAGTAGAATGTTACATTCATCAATATATTTCTTGACTTTTGTAAATGGCCAAAGGCCTCTCTACGTCAAGAATTTACTATGTCACACTCTCTCAAATCTATAGCTACTATGAAAGTCTTCCTCTAATTGAAATTATCTTCTTATATCACTTGATACCATACCCACTAGTATCTCCCACCTTTTCATTAATTGTTTATAATATTCAGAACCTTTCACATTATAAACATAATCCTATGTGTTCATCTTTTAAATACATTTAAATGAGGCACTCAACTTATCTATTCCTTAAATGCATTTATATATTTAACAAAATAAACTTATCATGAATAGAAACATATTTTGACAAGGTGAACATCTCATTATAATTTTATATTATAATCACACATGCAAACTTATACCTAATCCCAACAAATATTTATTCTAGAAATGGATGATCACACCCAAGTCCATGCTACAAATGAGGAGGAATGTTGTACAAATAAAGACTATAATAGCTACTTGTGTACCAAATCAATTTATCCTTGAAGTTGAAATTATCATTCATATCTATTTTAATACATAAAATTATCATTATATTAATAAATAAAATTTATACTGCAATTATTAGTTGTACAACCATACTAATGCTCAATGTGATTAACAATTATTAATATTGTCATATGCATTACTCCTAGAGGCAACACTGACATCATTAATAATTGGGTGTTAATGTAAATATCAATATAAAATTTATTATTTTAAATAAATAGTATCAAAAGGGACATGTGTGCTTTCAATGTTGTTTCTTGTGTAAGTTGTGTTTTTTAAGGTTCTACTTATGAAGTCATAATAATTCTAATATTTCTCTCCAAAGGATTTTCATGTAGAGGTGGATAAAACTTCTATTTAACAATATAATTAAATAAGTATAACTAAATGCATTCATGGCACCATAAGGTACAACCCAACACATTCTTTCATAATATCTGGTTAAATAAAGATAATGCTTGATTCCTACTCTTAGTAACCCTTTCCAAAATAATAAGGCAAGTCAAGCTATAAATATTACTTACCTCATTGTCATGAGGTTTAATTCTCACCACTTGAATCTTTCAAGTCCATGTTAATATCACACATAGTCATAATCATTATTAATATATATAATCATAGTTGAACCATACTTTACCATTTTAAACATTTTATCATTCTAGGTTATTACTAGACATCAGTTAAACCACATTGCATTTAAAAAAAAAAAAAAGTATAGAGGATTCTTAGAGAAATTAAAATTAGGCTATTTTACTTGAGTTACCCAACTATAAATCAAATTTCTAGATCATTAAGCACAAGCATCTTGAAGTAGCATCAAAATATAAATATATATACCTATTATAGGTGGGACCTCACACTAAGCATGTGATGAGTTATAATCTCTTAGGTTTGCCAATTTTCCATCAATTAATCTATATTAATATAATTTCTTATTGAATATTTCATTCCATGCATATAAGGTTAACATTTAAAACTTGTCCATATTATACCTATATATACATATACATGACTAACTGGATTTTAATTGGTAACAATTTAATCATAGGTGTATGTCTAGGTTATCTTAGGTTTAACATAGACTTATAGGAAAATTTACTAGAAAGGATGGCGACTACTTACGAAATGGATCCTTCCCAAGATAGAATCTCTCCCTCTTTGACATCAAATGCCAAAGAATCCATCTAATAAAGTTGTAATGTACCTGATGAACTGATTCATATGTAATAAGCTCTGACAATCTACATCAACTTGTTAGATCTTCACTGTAGCTCAGCTGATGCATCACTAATCTGTTCTTTAGTGAGCCTCAGTTAGGGGAATCACCCCTAGCTTTCCTCTAAGATACACGAATGCATCCTTAGGTAAAGGTTTTGTGAATATGTCTACAATTTGTTCTTTAATATTCATATATTCCAACCTTAGTTCCTTGTCCTGAACCAATTCTCTCAAGAAATGATACTTTATTTCAATATGCTTAGTCTTAGTATGCATCACAGGGTTCTTTGAAATGTTAATAGCACTAGTGTTGTCACAGTAGATAATAACTGGTTCTTTGATTTCCTCCTTCATACCTGAAAACATTTTTTGAACCATATGATATTTGAACAATTCATTGCCGCAACAACATACTCTGCCTCTGCTGTAGACTGAGAAATGCAATTTTGTTTCTTGCTAGTCCAAGAGACTAACCCTTTTCCAAGAAATAATTTTCCACCACTAGTGTTCTTTCTATCATCAACACTTCCTTCCCAATCAACATCAGTAAAAGTCTTCAAATCAAAGTTTCCTCCTTTCTTATACCATAATCCATAATCTTCAGTGCCCTTAAGATATCTCAGAATCCTTTTGATAGTCATCAGATGATTCTCTCTAGGATTAGCTGAAAACCCTTCAACAATACCAACTGCTAATGCAATATCAAGCCTAGTGTGAACAACATATTGAAGTTTTCCAATCATGGATTTGTAGGTAGTCTAATTTACCTCATTTGAGTCATCATCCTTAGACAACTTATGTCCAGTAGACATAGGTGTCCCAACTAGTCTGGAATCTTCCATTCCAAATTTCTTCAGTATCTCTTTGATGTATTTAGATTGAGTAATGTAGATACCATCCTTCATCTAATGAACTTGTAAACCAACAAAGAATTTGATTTCTCCAAACATAGAAATCTCAAATTCCATACTCATAGCTTCAGAGAATGCTTTGCATAAATAATCATGTCCAGTGAATAGTATATCATCAACAAATATCTCTGCTAATAGTATCTTGTTCTGAGGTCCTTCTTTGATGTACAAGATATTATTGTCATTATTTATCTGAAATCCAATACTTACCAGGTAACCATGTAGTCTTTCATACCAAGCTCTAGGAGCTTGCTTCAGTCCATACAAATCTTTGTACAATTTGCAAACCATAATCCTTTTTTTAGGATCAACAAAACCTTCAAGTTGCTCAATATAAACTTCCTCTTTTAGAATTCCATTCAAGAATGCATATTTTACATCCATTTGGTATACCTTGAATCCTTTATGTGCTTCATATGCCAGAATATTTTTGACTCCTTCAAGTCTTGCAACAAGAGAAAAAATTTCTCCATAATCAATACCCTCTTCTTGAGCATATCCTTTATACACTAATCTTGCCTTGTTTCTATAAACTTCACCTTTTTTCATTCAACTTGTTTCTAAAAACCCACTTAGTACCAATCACATTCTTGTCTTTTGGTCTAGGCACAAGATCCCAGGTATTGTTCTTTTCTATCTGCTCAATATCTTCATTCATGGCTTCTATCCAACTTTCATCATTCAAAGAATCTTTAATGGATCTAGGTTCAATTTCACTAAGAAAACATGTACCTTTAAGTTTGTTCCTTGTCATTATACCTTATGTCTGATCTCCAATTATTTACTTAGGTGCATGATGCCTTCTGACATATTTGGCAAGTACATGTTCCTTTTTTTTTATTCTAGGCTTTCTCCACTTCGTTCACCATGCTCAAACATTTTGTTCTACTCTTCTGACTGATACTCGGTTGCCTCTATCTGAGACTCTATTGCCTCTATTTGAGACTCAGTTTCCTCTATCTGAGAATCAGTTTCCTTTGTCTATGACTCAGTTGTAACTGTTAGCAGATCAAGTTGCACAAGTTGTGACAAAGTTTGTGCTGATGAATTCAGTGGTTGGCATGGTTGTTGTCTAATCACCATTGCTTGTGTCTTAGGTATAGTATCAGGTTCATAATACACAAAGTTTCTATAGTCCTGAGGCTCTTTACTACTCTATTCTTCACTTCTCTCTGCAAACTCATCAATCTTTACATGTACACTTTCTATGAATTTATGAGTAGAAAGATTCAAAAATTTATATGCTTTGCTTTTACATGAGTATCCTAGGAATATACCTTCATCACCTTTTACATCAAATTTTCCATTTCTTTCTTCCTTCAAGATGTAATATTTGCTTCCAAATACTTTGAAATAATGAACATCAGGTTTATAGCCATACCATAATTCAAAGGGTGTCTGATCAATACCTTTCTTCAGTTGAACTCTGTTCAAGGTGTGAAATCTAGTGCTGATAGCTTCCTTCTAGTATTTGGTTGCAACATTATTTTCAATCATCAAGGTTCTTGCACAATCCATAATAGATCCATTTCTTCTTTCTGCTATTCCATTTCGTTGTGGTTTACCAGGGGTATATACTTGTCTCTTGATTCCTCTTTCATTTTTGAATTCATTAAACTCATTAGAAATGAATTCACCTCCTCTATCAGATCTTAGGCATTTTAGTTTCTTTCCTATCTCCTTCTCAAATCTTGCAAGGTACTACTTAAAATTCTGAAAAGATTTTGATTTTTCTTTAAGAAACATAACAGTCATCATTCTAGAATGATCATCAACAAATAGAATGAAATAATTCTCTCCAGTGTAACTTGTTGTTTCAATTGGTCCACATAGATCAGTATGCACTAACTCCAAGACTTATTTGGTATTGTAATTCTTTCTCTTGAAACTAGTTTTGCCCATCTTCCCAATTTGACATTGTTTGCATATTGCCAATTCAGGTTTCTTCAAAATAGGAATACCTCTCTCTTCTATTCTTGCTTATGTTGACCATGTTATCAAAATTCACATGAAACAATATTTTATGTCATAACCAACTTTCTTCCACTTGTGCAATAAAACATGAACTTTCAGTGAGATCAAGATAGAATATATTACCTTTTGTTTGCTTGCCAGTTCCAATTAGGTTTCCCTTACCATCCAGGAGCTTGGACTTACCATCATGAATTCTACCTTGAAACCAATGTTATTCAGTTGTGCCACACTTAGTAGATACGCCTTAGTCCTTCAACCCAATAAGAATTATCACATTTGATTCCTTTAGTTAGAGAAATACAACCTTTACCTTTCACATAGCAAGGTTCATTATTACCTAATCTGACACTCCCACCATCATAGTGCTCAAGATGTTCAATTTTTTTTTTATCACCATCCATGTGGTGAGAAAAACCACTATCAATTATCAAAGCATCATTAACATGAGAGAAAAATGCAGTCTTTTCATTTTCTTCATTATCTGACTCATCCTTAATAGAAATGTAAACCATTTCATCTTCATCTTCATCTTCATCACTATCAGAATATTTTGCAATATAAACAGATTTCTTACCTTTGTCCTTGTAGCGTTTGTAACTTTTGAAATCTTTCTTGCCTTTGTACTTGTTGAAATTTCTCTCACCTTTGTCTTCTTTGTTTGGGCACTTAGTAGCAATATACCATTGTCAATATGTTTTCCTTTCGAGTTTCTATCCATCTTACCAAGGCTTAATTCAGCTTTGAATGCAGACTCAAAATTTTTAGGATTAGGAGAATAATTGTCAAAATTGTCCAACTCAAAAGCTGTAAGCCTTCCAACCAATGCATCTAGAGTTATATCATTACTGCACCTTATCTCTTGAATATCTAAAACTCTAATTGCATAGATAGGAAGTAATGTTATCATTACCTTACTAACCACTATTTTGTCTTCAATCTGTCCACCAACAGCTCTGATGGCACTGACACTTTTCTTGATTCTGTCACTATATTTTGTAATGTATTCTCCTTTTTCATTTTCATCTGATCAAACTGACCTCTGAGACTCTCTTCTTTGGCTCTATTTAGATTTTCATTTCCTCCATGGATATCATGCAGTTTCTTCCACATATATAGGCAGTAGGGAATTCCTTGACTTCATAAAATTCTAAATAGCTGAGTGAAGAAGCTATATCAATCATCATTATGTTATGATTCTTCATGTCCACCATCTGATCCACATACATAGGTCTATGTGGTTCCACATACTTGTGGTCCAAGAATTGCAAACTAGTATCTCCGATAGTAGATAGATGTAGCCTCATTAACTCTTTCCATGCAGGAAAGTTGTCTTTGTTAAGCTTGGGGATCTCCCTTCTGTAAGACATCTTTGATCTTTAGCTTAGGCCTTGAAACCTTCCCTGAAAGAACCAAAATCTCTGATACCAATTGTTGGAAATGAGTTGAGTAACTGAGAGGGGAGGGGTAAATTAGTTACCACAAAACCATATCCAAGTCCCTTAGATGTCTTAAACAAACTTATCACTCTATTGGGTTAATAAAACATATTATGTTGTTACCCGGTTAACAAATAAATCTTAAGATATTAAATGTGTTTAAAATTTAGTGATTAAGTGTAGAAACATAAAGCATAAAGAAAATAACATGTAGATAGATGACACCAAGATTTACCGTGGAAACCCAATTTGGGAAAACAACCAATTGCAACTAGTTACTATTTTTCACTCTTCTGAAGTGAGCCTTGTTAGGATCCAACCTTGTTAAAGATTACAAAACACACTGTTAGTTGTGACCCTGTTACAGGATTTAATCACCCTGTTAGGAGTGTCCTTGTTAGAGGTCTTCAAACACTTCAATGTAGAAATGCCACCTTGTGAGAGGATTTATGAAAGACTGTTAAGTCTACTCTGTTAAGAAATTTAGATCACCACTACAATTGTTAGAGGGTAACAATGAGTTGATCTGATTGAAGAAGCAATTAACTTTGCAGATTTAGATCTCTATTATGGTTTTAACTGGATCCTCACTGATCAAATATTATTTTATAGCTTGGTCTGTATATTCTGTCCTTAATCAGAATTCAATCTTACTTTGCCTTCATTATTCATATAAAAACTCTTCAAATTTTTCAATCCAAACTTGACCTTGTATATATATGATAGGCATTGTCAAGTTGGATTGAATACCCTTCCAAATAAACAATAAAACTTAAATCTATCAGCTGCAATTAACCAATTAAACATAAAGTATAAACTGTTGTTAGTTGGCTAACACTAAATGCATAACTTGTTTAACACTGCAATCCTTTGATGCCCAACTATTACTCAGTTGAAACCAAACATACTGTATTTCTCGAGTGAAATTGGTTAAATACATAACTTACTTCATTAACTGACAGAGCTCGGTTAATACAACAAAATACTTTGGTTGATACTGGAGTCTTCTTCAATGCCTGAGAGAGCTTGGCATACACTAACTGTGCTTGGTTAGGTTTAGACATTTGTGTATACACTTGTGTAACATCAATGACAATACACAATTGAATATTTTTCTTCAACATGTATACCATTCAGTCATCCATTACTATATTTTGTTCTTGGTCAGTAACCATTCTCCCCAAAATTCTTAGCATGAGAGTCCACTGAATAATGATTTCCCTTTTTAATGAAATTTCATGAAAATAAGCCTACAACCTAAAATGAATTTATTAAATCATTATTATATTTCTTATGGAATAATATTATTGTTATTATTCCTCAGCAAGGTTATAGTGCAATTGGAGATAGTCTCATAAAAGCATAATCAAAAGCCAAAGTCAGTGAGAAATCAGCCCAATAACATCGATCATAAACTGTACATACATGTTTTCTAGAAAATACCAACCTAAATTAGCATAACCCACCAAAACCAAAGATTAATATGGAAATAACAACACAAGGATTGACTATGTATCCATTTTAAGATCCATGCCTTTAATAAAAGGTGAGAGCTAAAGGTGAAATTTAACATGTTTGTCGCCACCCAATACTGTTCACACTCAAGGCCAGGCATCAAGGTATACGCTAAGGAGAAACTTACAAAAGCCCCCAAATGTTTGAAATCCTGCTTGCATAGTGTCTCCAAGAACTTCCAACTCCTGCCATGGCTTTGATATCTAGTCTAACTATAGTCAAGTTCTCAATAGCCACACCAGTGAACTTACTGGTGTCCAAATGGCTAGTGAGGACTCGGTAATGACTCTAAGAAAATATTAGAATATCCTTCTGAGTATTGTGGTCCCAACCATCTAATAGTGCCTTTTTTCAACTCCATCTATCTTTACCCACTCTATATCCAAGTCCCCAAACTCCCAATCTTACTTTATTATTCTTGATAGTGTGTCCCCGGATGGGTGGGATATAGGAGTTTGGATCAACAATGACTTCTATAAATAGAAATCCCCAAAAGGAATGTGATGCCATGCATTTTCTTCTAGCATCATCATCCATCTCTCCTCCCCCTTGCTAAGTTTGAAATGTTGTATATTCAAGTCTTCAATACCCAAAATAATGTCGCCCCCATCATTTGTCATCTTTTTTGAAAGAGGTTGCTTCCCCTCCTTCCAAAGGGCAAAGTCACTGGAAAAATTCATTGAAAGATCATGAGATGGAAATGAAGCCATTATATCATAATTAAAAATGGAAGGTTTTGTCCAAGATGGGAACACCATCCTCATTTAATGTCACCCTCCCCGATTAGTCTTTTTCCATGCTTTTCCTTCTACTCATGTATTTTTACATTCAATTATGCAGAGGGGTCAATATTGACAGAGTAGAATGTTCCATTCATCAATACATTTCTTGACTTTTGTACATGGCCAAAGGCCCCTCTATGTCAAGAATTAACTATGCCACACTCTCTCAAATATATAGATACCATTAAAGTGTTCCTCCAATTAAAATTATCTTGTTATATCACTTGATACCATACCCACTAGAATTTCCCACCTTTCCATTAATTGTTTATAATATTTAGAACCTTTCACATTATAAACATAATCCTATGTGTTCATCTTTTAAATATATTTAAATGAGGAACTCAACTTATTTATACCTTAAATGCATTTATATATTTAACAAAATAAACTTATCATGAATAGAAAATATTATCACAAAAATTTTTGATCTGCTCTGCAACTTTCTCGCCTGTTTTGGTCTATTTGAATGTTGGCTTCAGCCTCCACTTTACCAGGTAATCTAGGGAGCATGGAGGTCCTCTATCCTAACCTATTCCTGGTGTTGTCCCACAGGGATGGCAGTGACTACTGTTCTGACTTCACTGGCGAGGGAGCGTCATTGTTTGACATTTCCTCTCGCTCGCAGAATCTGGAAGATGAGGATTCCCTTTTGTCTAAACCCAAGATAGTGGGGGAGGAAAAAGAGAGCTTGCTGGGGGGATGGAAAAATGTGGTTTTGGGAAAAGGGTCTCCTGATGCCCTTGATTCTCATGAATTCTCTGTAGGAGATTTTTTCCTAGAGATCTTTGTCTCAGATGGGGTGGTTGAAGATATTTCTACCGCTCTCCAACTTGCTCTTGTGGGGAGATTTATCACTTTCAGGCCCATCATAGATATGGTGCATAGGTGGTGTGCTACCAGATGGAAAGTGAAAGGTTCCCTCTCTATCTCGACAATGCCAAGTGGCCTATTCCTTTTTTGCTTCAATGCTAAGGCATACTACACCTTTGTTCCTAGAGGAAGCTAGTGTTATGGGAAGCACACTCTTCTCATCGAAAAGTGGAAGCTAGGTTTTAACCCAGAGGAGGAGATACAAAAAGTGGTGCCAGTGTGGGTCTGGCTCCTAGGGATTCCCCTAGAATTCTAGGATGAAAAGGTGCTCTGGTGGATTGAGAACTTGTTTGGTTGTTACGTAACTACAAACTCTGTTGCTGTGCAAAAAATGAGGCTGGTGTTCACAAGATTCTATGATAATGTAACTATGGATATGCCCCTCCCTAACTTTGTGATGTTAAAGTCCAAATGGGGAAGTTGGAACTAGGCCATTGTGTATGAAAATTCCACTATCCATTGCAGAAAATGTGGAAACATGGTCATGTGGTGACAGACTGTAAGGGAATCCCTAGGACTGAGGAGAAAATTCTTGAGTGCCTCCCTCCAATGTCTTTGAATGAGGCCGGTGGTGTGGGTGACCTGGTAGAGGGTATGAAGCTAGAAGTAATTGGCCAAGGCCCCTGGGAAGGGGAAACTCCTCTTGCTTTAGGGGAAGCAATAAACCTTAATAGTAAGGAGAAAAAAGAAGATGATAAGGGAAAAGAGGCCAAGGCAGAAGTGACTTTAGAAGAAGGTGAGCTGGTGGAAGTCCTAGGGGACATTTCTAACTCTTATAGGATAAGCCCAAGTGGGGAGGAAAAAAAGAAAGAAAGTGGGGAGGTGAGTAAGGCACAGTGGTATGGAAGCAAGAAGACTGAAGGTGAAGCTGGTGAAGAGTGAAATTTAAATGGTTGGGGGGAGACTATTTTTTTATCCCATAACTCAAATGAGGTAATAAACAAAAAGGTAAAGCTGAGGCTGAGCCCTTCATCACCTTCGAATAGTGTCCTTGATTGGTCAGAACCTAAAAGGAAAACTAGAGGAGGAAAGAAGGTGGAAGAAGGCATCGACAACAAAAAGAAGGCGGACATGGGAAATGATGCCAAAGTTTGGTGCCCGATGACGAGAGTGGTAAGAGCCAAAGAGGCAGCAAGGGAAATTTCCAGTGGACGAAAGTTAACCCTAGAAGAATCCCCCCCAAAAAAGATGAAGTTCCCATCTTGGAACATTAGGGGCATGAATAGCCCCCAGAAATAGTATTCTTTGAAGAAGTATATCTTAGATTGCAAGTTTGAGGTGGTTCTAATCTAGGAGGTTAAGATGAAATATCAAAACTTTGCTCTTCTTGTGGACAAAATTTGGCCTGGTGCTACCTTTCTATATAGTGAAGCTAATGGGGCCTCTAGTAGTGTGGCTACTCTCTGGAACCCATGTAAGTTATCTAGAAATGCTGTGGATTTTTCTCACAACTTCCTTGTTGTTTTGTTTACTTGGAATAATACCACCTGGGTCATGTATAATATTTATGCTCCTAATATTAGAAGTGAACAAAGTAGGATATGGGGTGAAATTTCTAACCTCATTGTGACTCACCATTGTCATCCCACCATGTGTGCAGGTGATTTTAATTCCTGCCTTTATCCTTCTAAGAAATTGTGGGGTACCCAAGATTATTCGGAGAGTATGCAGGAGCTGGCAGACTTTATGAGGAACACTAATTTGGTGGATATTAATTTGTAGGGAACAGGTTTTACCTTGTCCAACAATATAAAGGGAAGGAAACTTATTTAGGTTAGGTTGGACAGATAGATATTATCGAGTGGGTGGGATATCTCTCCCTTAATAATATTTTCTCACCTTAAGAGGATAGTTTCTGATCATTCCCCTTTGATTCCTTACTGGGAGGATCAGAAGGGGTGTGGGCCATGTCCCTTCTACTATGAGATTATGTGGCACTCTCACCCTGAATTTGAGGAATGTATCAAAAGATGGTGGAGCACTACTATTCGGGGGATGACCATGTTCAGAATATAAGAAAAATTGCAATTAATAAAGTGGGAGGCTTAAAGGTATGGGCTTGCAAGGCATTAGATGTTAGAAAAAATTGAATTCCTTAACTAAGAAAACTATTTTGCTTGTGGAAAAAGTTCAAGCAAGTTAATTAATGAACCACGTAGATGAGGTCGTTTGGACAGGTAAGGTGGCTTGTAGTATTACAAGAAGAAAAGCTTATTCAAGATATAAAATTTCTATGGGAAAGGAAAATAATTTTAGTATTATTATGAAAAGATGGGTTCTTATTACCTCTTAGGGAAAAACTACGGGAAATCTCAAAAATTGCATTGACGTAGGGATTGGCACGCGTCTTGAAATCCCTGAAAAGATGACTGGGCTTAATTGGAATTTTAAACCAAGGATCTGCAATAATTTCCCTTCATGCAATGTATTTGCTTTCATTTTTGCCACCCATTTGACTTGTACCCACTTGGCCAAATTCATTAAGGCGTCAGATTTTCTCACCAACTAGTTATATGTAAATCGCTTCGCCGACTATCTTTGTTGGGCTCTCTGCATTTTTTTCTGGATACTGGTGAAGGTTTTTCTGGGAGGTGGTACAATAGGTGGGATGTCTTTGGAGACTCAAGTGGAGGAGCTTTCTGAGAATAGTATGGATATGGGTGGAGATATGGTCCATGTGGAGCCCTCCAAAATTGAGGACAGTTTCCCCAAAAACCCTACCGTTGTTACTTACTTGAAGGAGGGCATGTTCTATCCATATATGGAATCCATGGAGGGAAGAAATGATATCATCTTGATACAGTTGGTGAATTCCTTAATGGACCACAAGGTGACTATCAATAGCATAACCTTTGAAATAAATGAAGAGGTCATTGCCCAAGCCACGGGACTTTCCACTGATGGGAGAAAATGGAAGAAGGTAACAACGAACATAGATGACACTAGCATGAAGAAATTTTTCAAAAAGATGGAGGAGCCTATCCACATTCATGGGGGTTTCAAATGGGAGGTGATACTCGATCCTTGGAATGAGGTATTTCTCATTCTGATGAAGTACATTACTTTGGAAGGCCGGTTTGGCACTTGCTATAATTACCACTTCCCTCTTCTCAATCACTTCTACTATAATGATGCCATTTCCTTCCCCTTCTACCTAGTGCACTTGATCGAGGCCTCGGTTATGGATGTTAGAGAAAAAAGAAAGGCAAGGTAGAATTACTACATTCTCCATCAGGGCTTGATTTTACGCCTCTACAACTTTCACCTTGCTTTATGCCCACCTAGAACTATCACTATGAAAGATATGAACTCTCCCTCTAAGAATGCTCCCCAAGAGTTAATGGGTTCTCAGTCTAACCCCACTTCTTCCTCCAAAACCCCTATGTGTAATAGGGACAAGATTGGTAATGTGGGTCTGGAAGGTGGAGCCCAAATCAATATTTATTCAGAGGAGGAGGAAGATGATAACAACAGTAGGCGAAGGTCCCACAGAATTGCCTCTAATACTAGGTACAAATAGAACACTATAAGGAAGAGGTACCTTGAAGAAGATGAGGAAGATAGAGAATCAGAGGAAGAGGAAAAGAAGAAGGAAAGAAGTGGGGAGATTAAGAAAAAGAAAAAAATTAAGAAGGAAAGCAGCCAAGATAAAAACAATAAGGTCTCCCAGTCTTTGGAGGGGGCCGATAAGAGCCATGACTCTTCCCACATTTTTGATAGTTTCAAATTACCCACCATTGACCTATCTAATAAGAAGCTTTTTGAGGTTAATAAGTCAGAGTCGCCGCTCACGGCTACCTCCCCACCTAGCCACCAGTAGGAGAAGGATACTAAGAAGGATACTGATGGTAACAAGAAGGAGGTCCTTGAGGAAAGCAAGGTGGAGGCTGAGAGTAAGCCTAAAGCTATGGGGGGAATTGTGTAGTTGCAAAAAAATGTGAAGCAGCTATAGACCTCCTTCCTGGATTCTGTCTCCAAGAAGGATCTTTGGGAGGTCAAGGAGGAAATCAAGGATTTAGGGGAAAGCTTCAACAAGATTTTTGGTTTCACGGTAAAATTCATGCATTCGATGACAACTACCCTCCAGCTACTTTACATGGAAAAAGCGGTTACCCCAGGGGAGGATCAGAATGACAGGAAACTATTCCAGTTTCTTGTGGAAGTCTAGCTCAAGTTGCTGCTTAGTGGAGGGGGTAACCAAGTACTTTTCTATTATTTTTTTATGCTCAACATTTTTGGTTGGTTTCATTGGTGGGCCACTTTGGGCCTTTTTTTGATGTTTAACTCTTCTGACTGTGTTACCAATGTTTACTACTTTGATTTTGGTGTTAACTCTGTAGGTCCTAACTTTCTCAGACTGGTTACCAACTTCATGGTGAAGTCGGGGTCTATTGGTTTTAACAGGCTAGTTACCAACTTCTTGGTGAAGTTGGGGCCTGTTGTTTTTAGTTTTTAGTTTTTGATTTTCAAAAAAGGGATTGGATGGTAGTCTGTACAACTCGTGCTGGTTGTGTTTTCTTTTGGTCATCTCCCTTGGTTTGGCTTCTTTTTTAATCAAAAAAATATTTTGACAAGGTGAACATCTATTATAATTTTATATTGTAATCACACATGCAAACTTATACCTATTCCCAACAAATATTTATTCTAGAACTTGATGATCACACCCAAGTCCATGCTAAAAATGAGGAGGAATGTTGTACAAATAAACAATATAATAGCCACTTTTGTACCAAATCGATTTATCCTTGAAGTTGAAATTATCATTCATATCTACTTTAATACATAAAATTATCATTATTTTAATAAATAAAATTTATATTGCAATTATCAGTTGTACAACCATGCGAATTCTCAATGTGATTAATTATTATTAATATTTTCATATGCATTACTCCTAGAGGTAACACTAATATCATTAATAATTGGGTGTTAATGCAATTATCAATATCAAATTTATTATATTAAATAAATAGTATCCAAAGGGACATGTGTGCTTTCGATGTTGGGTCTTGTCTAAGTTGTGTTTTTTGAAGGTTATACATGTGATGTCATAATAATTCTAATATATCTATCCAAAGGATTTTCATGTGGAGGTGGATAAAAATTCTATTTAACAATATAATTATATAAGTATACCTAACTGAATTCATGGCACCATAAGGTACAACCCAACACATTCTTTCATAATATCTGGTTAAATAAAGATAATGCTTGATTCCTACTCTTAGAAATCCTTTCCAAAATAATAAGGCAAGTAAAGCTATAAATATTACTTACCTCATTGTCATCAGGTTTAATTCTCACCACTCAAATATTTCAAGTCCATGTTAAGATCACATGTAGTCATAATCATTAGTAATACATATCATCATAGCTGAAGAAACATGAATATTTAATCATTATGTAATGTAAGACATCCTCATTCAAATTTTAACCATATTTATGATTACTCAAATTTATCCAATTAAATACATTTGAACATTTTAGGTTATCACTGCATATAATATGAGCTTCATATAATTTTCAATTTTACCCCTAGTAATTAGATCAATCATAATCCAACTATTTGTACTATCTATATTGAGAAACACAACTCAAAGTAGCATCAAAATATGAAGAACCTATGTCCATCCATAGGTGAAAGAACCATACTTTACCCTTTCAAACATTTGACCATTCTAGGTTATTACTAGACATCAGTTAAACCACATTGCATTTTTATTTATTTATTCATTTTGTTTTAAGTATAGAGGATTCTTAGAGAAATTAAAATTATACTATTTTACTTGAGTTACCCAACTATAAATCAGATTTATATATCATTAAGCCCACACATCTTGAAGTAGCATCAAAATATAAATATCTATATGTCTTATAGTTGGGACGTCACACTAAGCATGTGATGAGTTATAATCCCTTAGGTTTGTCAAATTTCCATCAATTAATCTATATTAATATAATTGCTCAATTTGAATATTATATTCCATGCATATAAGGTTAACATTTTGTTGTATGGCTTTCAGTCACCCTTTTTTTTGGCATTCTTGGAGTCATTCTGGTCAGTCCGAGTCTATGTCTAAGTCTTTCTTAGGTAGGCTATCTTTGTCGGGTTTCCCTGTCATTGTCTTTCCTTCTCTTAGCCGGGCGGGTTGTTCTGAGGTCTTTTCATATTTGGGTAGGTTGTAGATCCTAACCCGACAAAGATTTGTGCTCCAATTGATGTTCTTTCTCAGGAAGAGATCGAATACTGGTATGGATCAATTCTACAAGTCTCAACGATCCTAATGCAATAGACGGTGAGCAATTTGGTTAAGAAATGAGCAAGAACGAGCTCGGCGGGATTTCAAAAATCATCTTCTCCGTGGTGAAATTCTACCTAAGAAGGTAATTTTCTGCAAAGGTAGAAAAGCAAAACTTTGCCTTGTGCAGGTTTTGCCCTCCTCTGGCAATTTTCCACAAAGGAGAATTTTATACTGCACAGGTTTCGCCCCTCTCGGGTGATTTTCTGCAAGCTTAGTCATAATAAGGTGGGCCCAATTTATTAAAAAAGAATATCATGTTGTTGTTTTAAGAGATCAAATAAAGCATGTGCTTTAAGTTAAGTAGCCCGTGCACTTAAGAATGACGTGTGGAAAGACAGGTAAAGAAGGATTTTCACTCTTTGCGGGTTTCGCCCTCCTTTGGCGATTTTCCGCAAAGAAGGATTTTCACATCCTGCGGATTTCACACCTCCCTCTACATTTTCCGCTGGAGAAGCACTTTTCCCATTTTCCGCTAGAGAAGCACTTTTCTAATTCTCTGCAATGGAGAAGTACTTTTCTAATTTTCCGCAATAGTGCTCGTAGATGGTCCAAGTGGGAAATCCAAAATCAGGTGCGCCACAGCCATTTGCGCACTCAGTTTACCAAAACCCGCCGTCTCATATCTTGCAGTGTAGAAAAACAATGTTTCAACTCCGTGGCCCAATGGATTCAGCTCGATAATGCTGGCTGAAGATGAAGAGTTTCAGATTCATAATGACTGTTCGGGTTCTCAGATT
>MU228371.1:2559546-2644781 GCA_018584345.1 Thuja plicata | reverse complement strand
TGCTTTCATGAGTATGCCTCTGAAAAATCATGAGCTGAAGTATTCTCAAGTTGAAAAACATGCTTATGCAGTGGTGAAAGCATTGAAGAATTTTAGATTTTATATCTTGCATTCACATTCAGTCATCTATGTACCTGATGCCACTGTAAAGAGCGTATTAACACAGCAAGATGTTGGTTGTAACCATAGAGGAGCTTGGATTGAAAAGGTCCAGGAGTATGACATAGATGTTAAGCCAACAAAGCTCATAAGAGGGAACGCTCTTTGCAGGGCCATAGCAGAGAATCAGCAAGATGAAGAAGATGATCACAAAGTGCTGATGGTAAGTTTTCAAGATCCTTGGTTTTCAAATATTGCATATTTTCTGACTTATGGTGAATGTCCAGATGGATTAACTGCTAAACAAAGGAGGAATTTAAAGAATAAAGCTTTGAATTATGTCATCCATGATGACGTTCTTTATAAGAAAGAAATTGATGGCACTTTTTTGAGATGTGTTGATAAGGAACAACAGGAAAAGTTGCTGAAATCTTTTCATGATGAAGCATGTGGAGGTCACTTCTCATCTACCGTGACAGCTTTCAAGATTCTAAGGCAGTACTATTATTGGCCTGGAATGTTCAAGGATGCAAACAAGTGGGTGGCTAATTGTGAAAAGTGTAAGTTGTTTACAGGAAAACCTCATTTGGCTGCATTACCTTTGAAACCGGTGGTGATAGATGCTCCTTTTCAACAGTGGGGTTTGGACTTTGTAGGACCAATCAATCCTCCTTCAAGTCAAGGGAATTCATACATCTTGATTGCCATAGATTACTTCAGCAAATGGGTTGAAGCTAAACCTATGAAAAGGACTACATCTGAAGCAGTGTGTGAATTCATCAAAGAACAAATTTTGGTCAGATTTGGGGTCCCAAAAAAACTGATCATGGATAATGCCTCATATTTCTCATCCTCAGAAATCGTTGCCTTTTTTTATGATTATGGAATTCAGATAGGGTACTCTTCAGATTATTTTCCTTAAGGTAACGGACAGGCTGAGTCAAGTAATAAAAACTTGATTAATATTTTGAAGAAATTGGTGACTGATAATCAGAAGAACTTGCATAAAAAAATACATGATGCTCTATGGGCAGATAAAACTACTCCTAAAAGAGCCATTGGTATTTCTCCTTTTGAATTGGTTTATGGAGTAGAAGCCAACTTACCATTGCCATTAGAACTTGCTACATGTAAGTTGAAAACTGCCATCGAGGATGATGTTTTTAAAGATGGTTTAGAGAAGAGAATTTTGTATTTGACAAAATTGCAAGAAAAAAGGGAAGATATGGTTGATAGGATCACTGAGTATCAGAACCGAGTCAAGAAGTTGTTTGATAAAAGGGAAAGGCCAAGAAAATTCATGGAAGGTGATATGGTGCTGCTGTGGGATAAGAGACATGAACCTAAAGGAATGCATTCTAAGTTTCAATCCTTGTGGAAAGGTCCATTCCAGATTGTGCAAGTGAATCAGAATAATTCTTTCAGACTGGCATATCCTTCTAGAGAGTCCCTGCCATGTTCCTATAATGGGCAGGATTTGAAGCTATACCAGATGCATAATTGAAAAGCAGGTAACCCCTGCGTAGTAGTTAGTTAGGTAGGTGTTCTTTTTTTGTCGTAGTTAGTGGTTGTTTTCTCTTGCTTCATTTCAAGTTTCCTTTCTCCCCTTCGCCTTCCCTGTATACATTTGCCCATTGTTTTCTTTGGTCTAGACTCCGTAACCCAATGCTTAAGGCACTTACAAAAGCAGAGAAGCTGAATTCTTCATGCACTTCACAGTACATGATCCCCCAGTCGGAGCCAGCTGTTGTCTAACTTTTAGTCACCCTTTTTTTTGGCATTCTTGGAGTCAGTCTGGTCAGTCTGAGTCTATGTCTAAGTCTTTCTTAGGTAGGCTATCTTTTTCAGGTTTCCCTGTCATTGCCTTTCCTTCTCTTAGCCGGGCAGGTTTTTCTGAGGTCTTTTCATATTTGGGTAGGTTGTTGATCCTAACTCGGCAAATATTTGTGCTCCAATTGATGTTCTTTCTTAGGCAGAGATTTAAGACTAGTATGGATCAATTCTACAAGTCTCAATGATCCTAATGCAATAGATGGCGAGCAATTTGGTTAAGAAATGAGCGAGAATGAGCTCAGTGGGATTTTAGAAATCATCTTCTCCGTGGCGGAATTCTACCTAAGAAGGTAATTTTCTGCAAAGGCAGAAAAGAAGAACTTTTCCTTGTGTGGGTTTCGCCCTCCTTTGGCAATTTTTTGCAAAGGAGAATTTTATACTGCGCGGGTTTCGCCCCTCTTGGGTGATTTTTCACAAGCTTAGTCATAATAAGGTGGGCCTGATTTATTAAAAAAAGAATATCATGTTGTTGTTTTAAGAGATCAAATAAAGCATGTGCTTTAAGTTAAGTAGCCCGCGCACTTAAGAATGACGTGTGGAAAGAAAGGTAAAGAAGGATTTTCACTCTTTGCGGGTTTCGCCCTCCTTTGGCGATTTTCTGCAAAGAAGGATTTTTACATCCTGCGGATTTCGCACCTCCCTCTACATTTTCCACTGGAGAAGCACTTTTCCCATTTTCCACTGGAGAAGCACTTTTCTAATTCTCTGTAATGGAGAAGTACTTTTCTAATTTTCCGCAATAGTTCTCGTAGATGGTCCAAGCGGGAAATCCAAAATCAGGTGCGCCGCAGCCATTTGAGCACTCAGTTTACCAAAACACGCCGTCTCATATCTTGCAGTGTAGAAAAACAATGTTTCAACTCCGTGGCCCAATGGATTCAGCTCGATAATGCTGGCTGAAGATGAAGAGTTTCAGATTCATAATGACTGTTCGGGTTCTCAGATTTGAAAAGTCTTTCTCTTTATATTCTGTCTCTTTGTATTCGAGGAAGAGGGAAGGTCATTGTCTCTTAGAAGCCTAATGTATTGTAAAGGCTATAAATTCTGAAGAGAAATCAATATATAGGGTCGGCAAACTTGTTAAAGAAGCAGTGTGATTCTATTTACAAAGCTGAATTCCTGTTTGTTGTTCCATTTTCATAGTATATTTGCATGGTGAATAAAAAGAACAGTTATAAGTGAAACTACCTTTTCTTAATGAATGCCATTTCATATCAGAAATTGTGGTATGATCAATTCCAGTTGGTCTTTCATTTGTAATTCTTCCTCTGTTCACTCTTTAGTATAGTTGCATTTATGAATGGAAAGTACACCTATGTTCTGAGACTGTGATTTCTTCCTGAATTCTATTTCTTGCTAAGCAATTGCGGTAACAGTGATTCCATTTGCCTTTCATTATATAGGTCTACTTCTATTCACTAAGTAGAACCTGCATTTCATAAAAGAGTAGGATAGAATTAGTTTAGATGCTAAAATCAAGTGATGATCTATGATCAACATTCTACTGAGGGTTGTAGATTATCTCCATCTTATCCTTGCCTGAATTGTTTGTGTCTACAAGCAATTTGGTTAAAGCACATAAGGAATAAACCTGGTGATCAGTATAAAGACACATTCATTGAATAACATACACAATCAGGGAGCTGTACCTGTCAATTCAGAGGGCAATGATAGAAGACATACACTGACCCATTTGTTGGTGGACATCCTTTTGTTCTCTCACCTTGGGGTATAGAGAGTCAAAGATTGAAAATATTAAGAGAGGACAAACTGTTAACCAACACATTTAAAATGTACACATTATACCTATATATCTATATACATGACTAACTTGATTTTAATTGGTAACAATTTAATCATAGGTGTATGTCTAGGTTATCTTAGGCTTAACATAGAATTATAGGAAAATTTACTAGAAAGGATGGAGGATACTTACCAAATGGATCCTTCCCAAGATAGAATCAGAGAGGCACTACAGTGGGATAGGAGCCTTCAGTCAATGCATTCCACTATGCCTCTACTTCTGCAATCTGCAATGATAAATCATCAAAGACCTTATTCTCAGACATGCCAAAATATTTTGGATCATGTGCAACCTTGAGCCAGGGGTACTCTCCAACCTCCTTGAGCTCTGTAATCAATATGCTCCTAAGATCTCCAGTCATCAGGCACCTCGAATCCTGTTGTGGTTTCTTTCCACCAAGTGGAAACTTCTCTATTATCAAGACATACATTTTTGTGAACAAAGAGTCCTTTGTCAAGATCTGGTGGCCCTTCCTATCATCTTCTTCTTCATGAAACAAAGTCTATTAAAAAAACTCCCACTCTTTCTCAAAGTTGTCATTTTCAACATTCATTATACGACACAAAACCTCCAATTTTGGTCCATACAAATTAGTTGGTATGCGATTAGGAAATAATCTTCCTTCAACCTCACAACTCTTTCCTTTTGATAATCCTCCTGAGTCTTGGCCTCAACTTCATCCTTACTTGCTTCAACATCCTCCTCTTCAACCGAATCCAAATTTTCAATAAATTCTTCAATAAAAAAATCAGTGTCATCATCTTCTTCCTTCATCTCTGCTCAAGCAAAATTGGCTCTGATACTAATTTTAAATATAAAAGACGAGCAGAGAAACAAAAAAAAAAACATAAAACAAATATCAAAACAAGAACATAATTTTATAGTGGTTCGACAATTGCTCCACACTCCAATAGGGAATTATCTTATATTGATCAATATCCAATAATACACTATAGGACTGCACACAGTCATTTATAGAAATCTCTTTGAATACAAAGAGATGGGAGAAAATAAACGATCATGTGACCGTTGGGCTTCATATCCTAACAAATCTTAGATATAAAATAAATTATTAAGTGTATAGTCAGAAAATGGAAGGAGTACTTCCATTATGGACTAGTTTAGCCTTTCAAGTAAGTGGTTTAGGGCCATGTCAGGCACCTTGAATGTGTGTTTGACTTGGATCTATCTTTTCCCCCTGTTCTGCCCCATTTCCCACTTCTCTCCAGCTTATTTCTGACATCCTAAACTACAAAACTGAGATTTTTGACCTCAGGGTCAAAATTGACCTTTATGGGTCAAAGTCGACCTCAACCTTGACCTAGGTTAAGTTTGACCTTGACCTTGACCTCAACCTTGACCTAGGTTAAAATCAACCTTTTTTTTCTGGCCCAAGGTCCAGATTTCAAGTTTTTAGGGTTTTCAGATGTCAGGCTTCAGAAAGATTTAATTCCCGCTTGCAGGTCAGTTGTTTTGGGTTCTAAAATGATGAATCTTAAATTATATTTAATATAGGTCCTCTTCTAGGGATATAGGTCTAATGGGAATTTAATTCTCCTATGTAGGCCTCTCTAGAAGATTGTGCCCTAGATTTGTATATAAGGAAGTATTCTCCTCTCATTTTCTCTAAGACTTGAAAAGGGAAATCTAAGTGTGAAGGACAAGCTAAGAAGCAAGATTTGAAGCAAGCTAAATATCTATTGAAGCATTCATCTAATCTCAAGCATTCAAGACATCTACATGCTTGCATTCTCAATTCAAGTATTTGAGCACATTTTCTTCCATGGAGCCATGAATTGGCATGGTAGATCAACTTCATACTCTTCTACAAGGTTCAAACAACTTCAAGCATTCATCCTTGTGGATCTAAGGATTCAAATCTACCACAAGGGTTTCTATACAAGCATGGTGAATTTTTTTATTTACTTTGTCTATTTATGCAATTTCAATTCAATTATAAGGTTAATTCCAAAATCGGGGTTTGACCAAGGCAAACCCCTTCCCCCCAACAAACAAACCATGTTTCTTGCAGGGATAGGTTTGGAACAATGAATTGGAGTGTAGATTTGAATACCCTTTTTGGCAAACTATCAGGATCTTGAAATAAATTTTCTGCAAGATATTTTAGGTTAGAATCGAAGGTCGATTCTGCCCTAGGCCTGAATTGGAAATTCTGGGTCAATGGTGACATTGACTTGAGGGTCAAAATTGGAACTGTGTCAAATCGGAAAAAGATTTCTGGGTTTTGCCTGTCTCTCTGTTTCTGTTCCAGATCCAGTTATAGATTTTCCAGAAACTCAGTGCAGACCCCTGAAAACAACATTTTTCAGATCTGTAACATTTTAATATTGATTCATTTATGCATTGATCCTTCCTTTGGGGTTAATTAATTTAGATCCTTCCTTTGTGCATTTGAGGTTAAAAGGAACATCTTATCTTCCCCACGCATTTCAATAAACATTCAAATTTCAAATATAACAACATCCATTTCATATCCCACATTAAATCCCCCATCTTACATTTTATACATCCTATTTCTTATATAATACATAATTTTATATATTCCATTAAATTAATTTTTCAAATATTTTTTTACAACAATGAAGCACTCCCCTATAAACTGCACTGTACAGGTAAACTTTTTAATGGCGCAAACCATGCTATGGTACCACATACGCTGGGGAGACGAGACCATGTGCTTCATCCATATTGCATTGTTTTCACCAAGATTTTCATGGTTTATTTTTTCTTTTAAATATTTTGTTATGATTCTGATTAAAAAAATTATTTTTATATTACCACTTATAAGGTTTTTGTATAAAAAACTAAAATAGAATTAAATTGCACAAACAATCAAAGAGAATGTAAGATGTTGAATGTGCGAAAGTTAATATTAAAAATATGTTTTAAAACAAAAATATAAGTAAATTATGTTTTGTTTATATTTTTATATTTTTTTGAATATTGATTGAAACGTGAGTTTATTGAAGTAGGAATATGTTTAATATTTTATTTAAATCTTAAAAATCTATGGTACTTGGTTGAGTGTTTTTATATCCACTAAAAGACAAGTACTCTCACACTTGTTAAAAATGTATATAAAACTAATCTTAAAAATTGTCAAAAATTCTTTAGAAAGATAAAAAAGTATATCATGAAATAATAATAATAATAATAACAATAAAAATAATAATTAAATTAATTTTTTAAATATTAAATCACTATTTTTTATAATAGAAATAAAAATAATGATAATTAAAAATAGTGATAATTTTCTATTTTAATTATCAATATTAAAAATAACTATAATTAAAATAGAAAATTAACTAAAAATAATAATTACTAAATTACTCTTAAAAATATTTAAATTTTTTGATTTGAATAAAACTTGTCTTTTAGAATTGTGAAATATTAATTATAAAGATAAATTATATTATGAAATAATAATAATAATAAATTATTAAATTCTAGAAATTTAATCATTTTAAAAAAACACTTAATTTTAAAATTTATGATTTGTGATGAAATTAGTTTTAAAAATTATAAAAAAATAATTTTAGAAAGGTAAAAAAGTGTATTATGAAACCATAATAATAATTATGACAATTCAAAGTATTAAATTAGTTTTTTAAATGATAAATAATTTTTTTTTTTTGGCAAAATTTTAGAGCCACTATATTTATTATATAATTATTACACTGCTTCTAAAGGAGCTCAAAGGGGAAAGAAGCAAGGAAGAAAACCACCCATCCCTGCCCCATAATATGAAATCAAAATTATTACAAAATTGTCGAGTCGTGGCCAACATTTCACCCAAAAAAATTTCAAAACCTAACAACTAAAACTAAAGAAATTATACATAATATAAGTACTGTAGCCATACAAGCTGATAATGGCTAAAACAAAACCCCAGTGGGCACCAAGAAATATGACAAGAATGCATCCATCTTTCGCCAATTCGCATAAACCCGATTACGGCCGCCGTCGAAACACCTTCAAAAAATCGTGATGGAACCCACAAGCTGATCACAAAACAACAAAAAAATACCAATTTGGAGATGAGGGACCTTGCGCCTTGCGTTTACCTTTTCTTGGAGCACACCCATTTCGGGACGACCTAGAGGAATTAACCGCGGGCGACTATGGAGTGAAAGGTGGGGAAGAGGCCACCACACCAGTATTCTCCACATACGCAAGAATGATAGAAAGATTATCGAATAAAACAAAGGCATTGGCGACGATGCCACTCGGAAGAAGATGCATAAATTTAACTATTTCCCTCCTGAGATGTTGGAGATCTCTGCCCTTCAGCGCCAACTTTAGAATGTCATACAAGCGTACTATATCCTTTTTGTTTTCCAAGTGAGTTGGAGGGAAAAGGCCTCTAATCCATGCCTTCAAACCCTTGAGAGAGTACCCCATAATAGCCATATGTAATTCATCCTCCATCACAAAATTTTGCTTGAGTAGAAATTTCACCATTTTCATGAACACCTTGTAGTCAGGGATCGTGTCGTACCAATTCGATAAAAAAAATGAGACCACCTATGAATGGAGAATATGTTGAGGGGCGTTAGATAGAAGAATGTTGTCACCAATATCTTACTTCGCCTTCATTATTCATATCAAAATTCTTCCACTTTTTCAATCCAAACTTGACCTTGTATATATATGATAGGCCTTGTCAAGTTAGCTTGAATACCCTTCCAAATAAACAATAAAACTTAAATCTATCAGCTGCAATTAACCAATTAAACATAAAGTATAAATTGTTGTTAGTTGGCTGACACTAAATGCATAACTCAGTTAACACTGTAATCCTTCAATGCCCAAAAATTACTCAGATGAAACAAAACTTACTGTATTTCCTGAGTGAACTCGGTTAAATACAGAACTTCCTTCATTAACCGACGGAGTTCGGTTAATACAATAAAATACTTTGGCTGATACTGGAGTCTTCTTCAATGCCCAAGAGAGCTCGACATACACTGAATGTGCTCGGTTAGGTTTAGACATTTGTATATACACTTCGGTAACATCAATGACAATACACAATTGATTAATTGTCTTCAACATGTATACCATTCAGTCATCCATTACTATATTTTGTTCTTGGTCAGTAACCATTCTCCCCAAAATTCTTAGCGTGAGAGTTCACTAAATAATGATTTCCCCTTTTTAATGATATTTCATCAAAATAATCCTACAACCTAAAATGAATTTCTTAAACCATTATTATATTTCATATGGCATAATATCATTGTTAGGATTCCTCAGCAAGGTTATAGTACAATTGGAGATAGTCTCATAAAAGCTTAATCAAAAGCCAAAGTCGGTGAGAAATCAGCCCAATAGCATCGGTCATAAACTGTACATACATGTTTGCTAGAAAATACCAAGATAATTAGCGTACCCCCCCAAAACTAGAGATTAATATGGAAATTACAACCCAAGGATTGACTAAGTATCCAGTTTAAGATCCACGCCTTTAATAAAAGGTGAGAGCCAAAGGTGAAATTTAACTTGTTCGTCGCCACCTGATACCGTTCACACTCGAGTCCGGGCACCAAGGTATACACTAAGGAGAACCTCACAAATGCCCCCAGATGTTTGAAATCCTAGTTGCATAGTGTCTCCAATAAATTCTTACTCCTACCATGGTTTTGATATCTAGTCCAACTATAGTCAAGTTATCAATAGCCACAACAGTGAACTTACTGGTGTCCAAATGGCCAGTGAGGACTGGGTAATGACTCCAAGAAAATATTAGAATATCCTTCTGAGTATTGTGGTCTGAACCATCTAATAGTGTCTATTTTCAACTCCATCTATCTTCTGCTCTATATCCAAGTCCCCAAACTCCCAATCTTACTTTATTATTCTTGATAGTGCATCCCCGGATGGGTGGGATATAGGAGTTTGGATCAAGAATGACTTCTATAAATGGAATTCCCCAAAAGGAATGGGATGCCATGTGTTTTCTTCCAGCATCACCATCTATCTCTCCTCCCCCTTGCTAATTCCCAAATGTTGTATATTCAAGTCTTCAATAGCCAAAATAATGTCGCCCCCATCATTTGTCATCTTTTCTGAAAGAGGTTGCTTCCCCTCCTTCCAAAGGGCAGAGTCGCTAGGAAAATTCAATGCAAGGTCATGAGATGGAAATGAAGCCATTATCTCGCAATTAAAAATGGAATGTTTTTGGTGTAGGAGCACCCTGAATGAACCAATTATTCCTATAGAACCTATGGGTTCCCTCAAGGTCCTAAGAGGCCTTTAGTGATGTTAAGACATTGGGTTAGTCACTGGACCACCTTGTAAGGCCATAGTTCCAAGTTTGGCACCTTATGAGCCCTTGGTCAACTATTGGTCATTAATGGTCCAAAAACCTAGGAATATATTGTTTTTAGGTTTTTCATGTTTGGATCCACTAGGGATCACAAAAATAACATTGTGACCCAGTTTGGTCATTAGACTTGCAAAATTGCAAAATATGTAAAAGTTGCTCAAAAGTTGTCAAGCAACTTTTGAGAAAACTTGACAACTTTTTGAAAAACACCTACCAAATGGTCAAATCAGTTCAAATATGTTATGTAACCATTGGGAGTGCCTAAAAAATCCATTTCAGGTGGGTGGTAGGATAATGATGTAATTTGGCATTTGAAATTAATAAAATATAACCATTTTCCTGCATTCCTGAGAAATAGTCTTTGTGTACGGTCAGGTACAGATAGAAGGACATGAAAGTTTGACACCAAGGGCTAGTTTTGTGAATCTTCTTTCATTTTCCTTTGGTCTCATGTGTTGATCAATATTAGTTTGAAAGTTATTGAATTTACAAACTCACTGCCTGGCTTGTAGGCCCTAAATCAGGGTTTAGGAAAGAATTGAGTGTATTTAAATTTTCCACCATGGGAATTAAATGAACCTTGGTGGAAAGCATGTTTATATGATGCTCTTTAATATTATTCAGGCTAGGTTCTCCAAAATGCAAGGAGATGGAGTTACAATGATGCCCTAGGTGTATATCCATATGTATGCACCAATCTAGAATTAGGACAACAATCATAACTCTAGTTTGGGGATTCATCAGAGGCCCTAAGTTTGAGGAAGGGACCCTTGTACACACCCTCACATGATCCAATCATTAGTTTGAAATTTGGATTCATCCTAAAGGCACTTGTAGTGTAAGTGGAGGCCTAATCAGCCATAATTACAGAAGCAATTATGTGTATCATCCTATCTTTTTCTCATTTCCATGTTCTAGGGTTTGAGTCCAAAGTCCTAGGCCATAAAGGGTGTCTAAATCCCTAATAAATTAAGGGGCTTATGAGGAATAATTTCATTTAAGATCAATTTTGCTTCGGGAAAAGGCTACAAGCCTAATCTTGGTCTTGTTAAGAAACTATGTCTTTTATGTTTCTTTTGAGTGAAAGAACCATTGAAACTAAATGTTACAGACCTAAATAGACCATACCTATGAGCATAGGTCACCCCTAGTCCTATTAGTCACTTTGGGGGTATTGTTCTGAATTTGGGTCAAGTGCTTGTGAAGCCAACCTTGGTAGGTGGTATTGTAGGATTGGTGAAACCTAGTGATTAGGTTTCCCTTTGGGTTTTGGGGTTGTGAGAACCTTAACCAAGTCCTTCCCCACACTTGTGATAAGTGTGAAGCACCTTGGCCTTGACAAGTTAGTGTTTGGGTGCATTGCCCTATTTTGAGTCACCTAGAGGCTTCTAGTTGCCCACTTTACATCAAGTGGTATCAGAGCAATGTATGCTCCTGAGGATGAAGATATCCCTTCAAGGGTTACAAACATTGAATTAGCAAAGCCGGTGAGAGAAAAGAGGGCAGCAAATGTAGCCTTGACAAGAAGAATTCAAGAGTTGGAGAAGAAGGTAGAGAGGGGAAAAGAGGACACTTCTGGTGGTGAAGAAGGGAGTGATTCAGATGAGGACACCCTTGATCAGCATTTAAACATTCCTGCAGACTAGAGACCCCTTCTAGATGCCTTAAAGTCTATGGGGAGAAGAACCATGTAGGAGAAGTTGGATCTACCAAGTTTTAGTGGAAAGATGAATGCAGATTTGGCCTTGGATTGGATAGAGGCCCTAACAAGCTTCTTTGAGTGTGAGGAAATCCCTGAGAAGAAGAAAGTGAAGATGTAAAGATCCAAGTTGAAGGGGGCATCCCTAACTTGGTGGAACTTCATCCAAATAGAGAGGGTGGAGAATGGGAAGAGTATGATCTCTTCATGGAACAAAATGATTGCATTGGTCAAGGAGACCTATATGCCTGAAGACTATGGGGTATAAATCCATAGGAGAAAGAAAATCCTAAAGCAAAAAGGATATGGATGTAGGCTCATACACCGAGGAGTTCCTAAATCTATGTATGAAGACAAATGTGGTAGAAGATGAAGAAGAAAAGTGAGAAAGATATATGAATGGCCTTAAGGTATCCATTCAAGAGGAACTTAGCCTACATTGCCCTACCACAGTGAACAAGTGATATCAAATGGAACTTACGGTAGAGGAGAAGTGGAAGAGAAAACAAGAGTTTGGAAAGGTTAAGAGTAATGACAATGGGAATAACTTTAGAGGAAGAGGAACCTCTTGGAATAGAGGACAATACAGTGGTAATAGCAGTAGGACCCCTGACCAAGGAGACAAAGCAAACAATGATACAAACTTCAGAGGTAACTATAGAGGGAGAAGACCCTTCAATAGGGGAAGAACAAACACTGGAAGAGGAAATGGACCATTAAGGTATTACTACTGCAATCAATTGGGACACCATGTAGGCAGATGCCCTGAGAAGAGAAATAGTAACAATCAAGGAGAAAGAAGAGCACAACTCATTCAAGAGGAAAAACAAGAAGAAAATGCAAATGCAAGGGACTTAGAACTAGAGGAAGGAGCATGTTTGATGATGAGACAAGTCTTCCTTCAAGTTCCACAAAGCCAAGAACCTCCTCAAATAAAGAATCCCTTCTGGACAAAGATCAAATGCAATGGGAAGGTATGTAATTTACTTATAGATTCTGGCTCAACTGAAAATTTAGTATCTTGTGAAATGGTACAAAAGTTAAACCTCCCTAAGAATTCTCATCCTTTTCCTTATCATTTCTCTTGGCTAACAAAGGGTCAACAAAACTTAGTGACTAAACAAGCATGGATAGAGTTTTCTATAGCAGACTTTAAAGATAAAGTTCTTTGTGATGTTGTTGAAATGGATGCTTCTCGCATCCCTCTAGGTAGGCCTTGGTAGTATGATGTAGATGCCACACACCATTGTAGGAAAAATACCTACTCTATCACCAAAGATGGAAAACATTCACCATGAATCCCCTACCTGATACCAAGACATAGAAAGAACCTACTGTCATAACCATGGGTGAAAAAGAAATGTTAAAAGTTTTAAAAGAACCTAAAACTGAAGCTTTTATCTTAATATCAAAGCCTAAGGATACTATAAGGTTTGATAATGATGATCCTATACCAGATGAAGTGAAGGAATTTCTTACAAAATATAGTGATGTCACTATTTTTGATCTACCCAAAACCCTCCCTCCCTTAAGAGATATTAGTCACCAAATAGACTTGATACCTAGTTCCTCCTTGCCTAATAAGGCCCCATACAAGATGACACCAGCTCAACATGCAGAGATTGCAAGGCAAGTCAATGAATTATTAGAGAAAGGACTCATCCAAAAGAGTCTCACTCCATGTGTTGTCCCATCAGTTTTAGCCCCTAAAAAGGATGGAAAGTAGAGATTGTGTATTGAAAGTATATCCGTAAACAAAATTACTATAAGATATAGATTTACAATTCCAAGAATGGAAGATCTTCTGGACCAATTAGGCACTGCTTGTTATTTTACAAAGATTGGTTTAAGATTAGGATATCACCAAATTAGGATAAAGACAAGAGATGAGTGGAAGACATCATTTAAGACAACTGAGGGTTTGTTTGAGTGGCTTTTTATGCCATTTGGCTTGAGTAATGCTCCTAGTACATTCATGAGACTCATGAATGAGGTCTTCATTGATTTTATTGGAAATTTTGTGGTCATATATTTGGATGACATTTTGATTTATAGTCATAGAAAAGAGGAACATCTTGATCATGTTGAGAAAGTTTTGAAGAGACTCCATCAGCACAAGTTAGTGATTAACTTGGAAAAGTGCATGTTCATGAAGAAGGAACTTGTTTTATTAGGATTTGTTATCTCCCAAGTCACCCTCAAAATGGATCTAGAGAAGGTGGCAGCAATAGTAAACTTGCCTCCACCAAAGAACCAAGGTGATGTTAGAAGTTTTCATGGTTTAGCAACCTTTTATAGAAATTTTATTAACAATTTTAGCCATGTATGTGCTCCTATGTTGGACACAATAAAGGGTGGAAAGAAGACCAGATTTGAGTGGACTAAAGAAGAAATAGATGCATTTCAATATCTCAAGAATAGAGTGGCACAATACCCAATCCTAGTACTCCCTAACTTCAACAAGGTATTCACAATTGAAAAAGATGCAAGCAACTTGGCTATAAGTTCAGTCTTGAGTCAAGAAGGTAATGCTGTAGCATTTTTCTCAAAAAAATTGAATGATGCCAAGAAGAGGTATTCTACTTATGATTTAGAACTTTATGCAATGGTACAAGCCCTGAAAAAGTGGAGACACTACTTACTCCCTAAATAATTCATTGTTTATACTTAAAATCATGCACTAAGTTTTCTAAACAGTTAGGAGAAGCTTGGAGTCAAACACATCAAATGGATGGAGTAGTTGCAGGCATATACCTTCAACATAAAGCATAAAAAGGGAGTGGCAAACAAACTGGTTGATTCCCTACATAGAAGGGTTACATTGATTGAAGAAGTACAACTTCAGAGTGTAGGGATTGATTCCCTAAAACACCTATATGCTGATGATCCATAATTTGGATAATTTTTTGAGGTTATATGCACTAAAATGGTTGTCAAATACCATATTGATTTTTCTAATTTCCTGATTCAGAATGGACTCTTGTTTAAAGGAGCCCAATTGTGCATTCCTAAATTTTCCATGAGAAAAAATATTATTAAGGAGAAACATTGTGGTGGCTTAGGAGGACATTTTGGGATAGATAAGACCACTAATTTAGTGAAAAGAAGTTATTTTTGGCCAAAGATGGGGAATGAAGTCAATAAGTTTGTTGAATCTTGTACTATTTGACAACAAGAAAAGGGTGTATCCACCAACCAAGGACTATATAAACCCCTACCAATTCCCTCTAGGCCATGGGAATCAATTTCAATGGATTTTGTTATGGGTTTGCCAAGAACAAAGTAGGGTTATGATAGTGTTTTTTTCATTGTGGACAGGTTTAGTAAAATGGTGCACTTTATTCCTTGCAAGAGCACAAATGATGATTCCCATATAGCACACCTATTATTTAAAGAAGTGGCTAGGATCCATGGTCTACCTCAAACCACAGTCTCTAATAGAGATGTGAAATTTCAAGGTCACTTTTGGAGGACACTCTTCAAGAAATTGGGTACAAATCTGACTTATAGTTCAACATACCACCCACAAACATATGGGAAAATGGAGGTGGTAAAAAAATCTCTTGGAAACCTCTTAAGATGCCTAGCCAAATATTACACCCAAAGTTGGGACATGATCCTACCATAGGCAGAGTTTGCATTCAATGACTCCATGAAAAGATCCACTAGAAAGACACCATTCCAAACAGTGTAAGGACTTCATCCCAAAGGTCCATTAGACTTGGTAGAATTACCATCTAATTTCAGAGTTAGTGCCCAAGGGGAGGAACTAGCCAAATTGATCTCTAAAGTGCAGACAGAAGTGAAAGATTCACTACAATAGACAACTATGAAATACAAAGCACAAGTAGACAAGAAAAGGAGAGAAGTTCATTTCAAAGTTTGAGACAAGGTATGGGCATACCTAAGGAAGGAGAGACTCCCTAAAGGTAGATATTCAAAGTTGCACATGAAGAAAATTAGACCTTGCACAATCCTCACCAAGATGGGTGAAAATGCTTATGAAATTTCTTTTCCCCCTACTTTACTAATTTCTCCTATTTTTAATATTGTTGACCTCACTCCATACAAGTGTGTTTCATACATTACTAATGTGCATGGATCACAAGTTGAAGATAATGGAGACTATGTAATAGATCTCCCACCAAGAAACCAAATGGAGTTAGACAAAATTTTGGAAACCAAAGTATTGAAGCAGATAAGGAAGAATAAGTACATGTATTACTTAGTGAAATGGAAAGGACTCCCTCCAATAGATGCCACTTGGATGACAGAGGACCAAATCCAACAACATGGAACCACTGTTGACCAGTTATCCTCAAGTGGCAACTTGAGTTAAAATCTCATGGGGAGTATGGTGCAGGAGCACCCTAAATGAACCAAGTGTTCCTATGGAACCTAGGGGTTCCCTCAAGGTCCTAAGAGGCCTTTAGTGGGTTAGTCACTGGACCACCTTGTAAGGCCATAGTTCCAAGTTTGACACCTTATGAGCCCTTGGTCAACTATTGGTCATTAATGGTCCAAAACCATAGGAATAGATTATTTTTAGGTTTTTCATGTTTGGATCCACTAGGGATCACAAAAATAACATTGTGACCAAGTATAGTCATTAGATTTGCAAAATTGCAAAATATGTAAAAGTTGCTCAAAAGTTGTCAAGCAACTTTTGAGCAAACTTAACAACTTTTTGAAAAAAAAATCCCAAATGGTCAAATCAGTTCAAATATATTATGTAACCATTTGGAGTGCCTAAAAAATCCCTTTCAAGTGGGTGGCAGGATAATGATGTAATTTGGCATTTGAAATTAATAAAATATAACCATTTTCCTGCATTCCTGAGAAATAGTCTTTGTGTACTGTCGGGTACAGATAGAAGGACATGAAAGTATGACATCAAGGGTTAGTTATCTGAATCTTCTTTCATTTTCCTTTGGTCTCATGTGTTGATCAATCTTAGTTTGACAGTTATTGAATTTACAAACTCACTGCCTGGTTTGTAGGCCCTAAATCAGGGTTTAGGAAAGAATTGAGTGTATTTAACTTTTCCACCATGGGAATTCAATGACCCTTGGTGGAAAGCATGTTTATATGATTATATTTAAGATTCTCCAGGCTAGGTTCTCCAAAATTCAGGGAGATGGAGTTATAATGATGCCCTAGATGTATATCCTTATGTATGCACCAATCCAGATTTAGGACAACAATCATAACTCTAGTTTGGGGATTCATCAAAGGCCCTAAGTCAGAGGAAGGGACCCTTGTACACACCCTCACATGATCCAATCATTACTTATAAATTTGGATGCATCCTAAAGGAACTTGTAGTGTAAGTGGAGGCCTAATTAGCCCTAATTGTAAAAGCAATTTTGTGTATCATCCTGTCTTTTTCTCATTTCCATGTTCTAGGGTTTGAGTCCAAAGTCCTAGGACATAAAGGGTGTCTGAATACCTAAAAAATTAATGGGGTTCTGTGGAAGAATTTCATTTAAGATCAATTTTCCTTCAAGAAAAGGCTACAAGCCTAGTCTTGGTCTTGTTAAGAAACTATGTCTTTTGGGTTGCTTTTGAGTGAAAGAACCATTGGAACTAAATGTTAGGGAAATAAATAGACCATACCTATGAGAATAGGTCACCCCTGGTCCTATTAGTCACTTTGGGGGTATTGTTGTGAATTTGGGTCAAGTGCTTGTGAAGCCAACCTTGGTAGGTGGTATTGTAGGATTGGTGAAACCTAGTGATTAGGTTGTCCTTGGTTTTTTGTGTTTGTGAGAACCTTAACCAAGTCCTTTCCCAAAATTGTGATAAGTGTGAAGCACCTTGGCCTTGAAAAGTTGGTGTTTGGGGGAATTGCCCTATTTTAAGTCACCTAGAGGCTTCCAGTTGCCCACTTTGCATCAGTTTTGTCCAAGATGGGAACACCATCCTCATTTAATGTCACCCTCCCAAATTAGTCTTTGGCCATGCTTTTCCTTGTACTCATGTATTTTCACATTCAATTCTGTAGAGGGGTCAATATTGACAAAGTAGAATGTTCCATTCATCAATACATTCTTGACTTTTGTACATGGCCAAAGGCCCCTCTACATTGAGAATTAACTATGCCAGACTGTCTCAAATATATAGCTACCATGAAAGTGTTCCTCCAATTAAAATTATCTTGTTATATCACTTGATACCATACCCACTAGAATATCCCACCTTTCCATTAATTGTTTATAATATTTAGAACCTTTCACATGATAAACATAATACTATGTGTTCATCTTTTAAATATATTTAAATGAGGAAATCAACTTATTTATACCTTAAATGCATTTATATATTTAGAAAAATAAACTTATCATGAATAGAAAATATTATCACAAAAAATTTTGATCTGCTCTACAACTGCGCTCTGTAACTTTCTCGTCTTTTTTGGTCTATTAGAATGTTGGCTTCAACCTCCACTTTTCTTGGTAATCCAGGGAGCACGGAGGTCCTTTGTCATGACCTATTTCTAGTGTTGTCCCATAGGGATGGTAGTGACTACTATTTTGACTTCACTAGTGAGGGAGCGTCGTTGTTTGACGTTACCTATCACTTGTAGAATCTGGAAGACAAGGATTCCCTTTTGTCTAAACCCAAGATAGTGGGGGAGGACAAATAGAGCTTGTTGGGGGGATATAAAAAGGTAGTGTTGGGAAAAGTGTCTCCTGATGCCCTTGATTATCTTGAATGCTTCGTAGGAGAGTTTGGCCCAGATATTTTTGTCCCGGATGAGGTGGTTGAAGGCATTTCTTTCGCTCTCCAAATTGCTCTTGTGGGGAGATTTGTCACTTTCAGGACCACCGTAGATATGGTGTGTAGGTGGTGTGCTTCTAGATGGAAAGTGAAAGGGTCCCTCTCTGTATTGGCAATCCCAGGTAGCATGTTCCATTTTCGCTTCAATGTTGAGGTCGTCTACACCTTTGTTTCCACAGGAAGCTGGAGTTATGCGAAGCACGCTCTTCTCATGGAAAAGTGGAAGTCAGGTTTTAACCTAGAGGAGGAGCTAAAAAAATCAGTGCCAGTGTGGGTCCAGCTCCCAGTGCTTCTTCTGGAATTCTTGGACAAAAAATTGCTCTGGTGGATTGGGAACTCGTTTGGTTGTTACGTAAATATAAACTCTATTACTATGCAAAAAATGAGGCTGGTGTTAGCAAGATTATATGATAATGTAACTATGAATAAGCCCCTCCCTAACTTTGTGATGTTAATGTCCAAATGGGGAAGCTGGAACCAGGCCATTGTTTATGAAAATTCCACTATCCATTGCCAAAAATGCAGAAAACATGGTCATGTGGTGACAGACTGTAAGGGATTCCCTAGGACTATGGAGAAAATTCTTGAGCGCCTCCCTGCACTATCTTTGAATGAGGCTGGAAGTGTGGGGGACCTGGTAGAGGGTACAAAGCTAGAAATAATGGGCCAAGGCTACTGGGAGGGGGAAACTCCTCTTTCTTTAGGGGAAGCAATAAACCTTAATAGTAAGGAGCAGAAAGAAGATGATAAGGTAAAAGAGGCCAAGGTGGAAATGATTTTAGAAGAAGGTGCGTTGGTGGAAGTCCTAGGGGACATTTCTAACTCTTATAGGATAAGCCCAAGTGGGGAAGAAAAAAATAAAGAAACTGGGGAGGTGAGTAAGGCACAGTGGTCTGGAAGCAAGAAGAGTGAAGGTGAAGTTGGTGAAGAGAGCAGTTTAAATGGTTGCGGGGATACTATTTTTTTTCCCCTAACTCAAATGAGGTAATAAATGAAAAGGTAAAGCTTAGGATGAGCCCTTCATCACCTTCAAATAGTGTCCTTGATTTGTTGGAACATAAAAGGAAAACTAAAGGAGGAAATAAGGTGGAAGAAGGCATCAACAACAAAAAGAAGGCGGGCGTGGGAAATGATACCAAAGTTTGGTGCTCGACGGTGAGAGTGGTAAGAGCCAAAGAGGCAGCAAGGGCAATTGCCAGTGGATGGAAGTTAACCCTAGAAGACTCCTAAAAAATTAAAAGATGAAGTTCCTATCTTAGAACATTAGGGGCATGAATAGCCCCCAGAAACAGTATGCTCTGAAGAAGTATATATTAGATTTCAAGTTTGAGGTGGTTCTAATCCGAGTGGTTAAAATGAAATATCAAAACTTTGCTCTTGTGGAAAAAATTTGGCCAGGTGCTGCCTTTCTATATAGTGAAGATGATGGGGCCTCTGGTGGCATGGCTACTCTCTGGAACCTGTGTAAGTTATCTAGAAACACTGAGGATTTTTCTCACAACTTCCTTGTTGTGTTGTTTACTTGGAATAATACCTCCTGGGTCATGTATAATATTTATGCTCCTAATATTAGAAGTGAATGGAGTAGGATATGGGGTGAAATTTATAACCTCATTGTGGCTAACCATTTTCATCCCACCATGTGTGTGGGTGATTTTAATTCTCATCTTTATCCTTCTAAGAAATTGGGGGGTACCCAAGATTATTCAGAGAGTATGCAGGAGCTAGTGGACTTTATGAGGAACAATGATTTGGTGGATATTGATTTGTAGGGAATGGGTTTTTCCTAGTCCAAAATCATAAAGGGAAGGAAAATTATTGAGGATAGGTTGGACAGATGGATGTTATCGGGTGGGTGGGATATCGCTCCCTTGATCAGCCTTTCTCACCTTACGAGGATAGTTTTTTATCATTCCGCTTTGATTCTTGACTGGGAGGATCAGAAGGGGTGTGGACTACATCCCTTCTGCAATGATATTATGTGGCACTCTCACCCTGAATTTGAGGAATGTATCAAAACATGGTGGGGCACTACTATTTAGTGGACGACCATGTTCAAAATATCAGAAAAATTGCAATTAATAAAGCGGCAGGCTCAAAGGTGGAGTAAGACCAAGTTTGGGGAAATCCTCCAGTGCAAAAAAGAAATTGAAGAGAAGCTCAAGCACTTCTAGGGGGAATGGCCTCCGGTATCTTTTCTTGGGATGATGATTGCAAGGAGGAAGGTTGGCAAAGGAAATGGAAAGATAACCTCAAGAGAGAGGAAATTTATTGGAAGCAAAGGTCTGGTATCCAATGGCTCAAAGATGGTGATCAAAATTTAGCCTTCTTTCATAGGTCTGCCTCCATTCATAAAAGAAGGAACACCATTAAATCTTTAGTGGTTGAAGGGAATCAAACACTTTCAGAGGATGAAGACATTGGCAAGTATGCGGCGATGTTCTTTCAAGATACTTTCAGGATCTCAGTTCGGAGGGGGACGGATATTGCCATAGATAATCTTCTGGGGGCTATCCCTACTATTATTAATGCAGAGGATAATGGAGTTATTTTGTCCCAAGTCTCTAAGAAAGAGGTCAAAAATGTGGTTTTCTCTATGGGAGCTTATAAATCGCCTGGACTGGATGGCTTTCCCCCTGCTTTCTTCCATCACTTTTGGGAGGTTATCAAATATTATCGTGTGCACGCAGCCCATGATTTTGTTATAACTGGTAACATTCTGAAGAAAATCAACAAAACATATATTATTCTGGTGCCTAAAGTATAGGATCCTCAGTGCATGGGTGACTTCTGCCCCATAAGCCTTTGTAATACTTTTTATAAAATTCTCTCCAAAATTGTTACCAATAGAATCAAGCCTCTGCTGGGAAAAACATTAACCCCAATCAGGATGGGTTCATGTTGGAAAGAAAAATATTAGATGTGGTTATCACCTCCCATGAGATCATTAATTCCATGGACAGAGGGAAGAATGTTGGTATGGTGTCAAAATTGGATATGTCTAAGGCATATGAAAAAGTCTTCTGGGACTTCTTGTATGAGGTGCTTACGAAATTTGGGTTTCATGATAGATTTATCAAAATCATAAAGGTGGTAGTGGAACCAATTGAATTTGTTTTTTTGGCTAATGGTGCACCTTGGGGGTCTTTAAAAAATAAGAGGGGTCTTTGTCAAGGGGACCCCCTATCCCCCTATCTATTCTTGTTGGTTGCAGAGGTGCTTTCCCGAAACCTATTGAGGTTGGAGGGAACTGGTTCTATTGCTAGATTCAAGCCGGCCTCCACTCTTCCTCTAGAAGTTATCCAACATTTTGTTGATGAAATGTTCCTTTTTGGAAAATCGTGTATCAGGGAAGCTAGGGAATGGAAATCTCTCCTAAAATCCTATGCGATGGCTTCTAGTCAAGTGATCAACTACAATAAAAGTAAAATATATTTCTTCAATACTGAATAGAGAACCCAGCTGAAGATTTGAAATACCTTGGTTGTATGGGATTTGAGATTCCTGAAACTTACCTTGGGCTCCTGCTCATGGTGAAGGAGGTTTCAAACGATTTTTGGAACTCCATTCTGGGGAAAATGCAGAAAAAAATGGCTAGTTGGAAAGGGAAGGTGCTGAGCAATACGGGGAAACTTCAATTGTTGTCTATGGCCCTACATGGTATACCTATTTACTTCCTTTCTTTATTCAAAATCAATGATATAATGGCAGAGAAGTTGGAAAAAATCTAGAGAAATTTTCTACGGATGAGGATGGAGTAAAAGGCTAGAATGAGTCTGGTCAGTTGGGATACGGTTTGTCAACTGAAAATTTTGGGCGGTCTAGGAATTAGGAAAATTAAAGCCCTAAACAAGGCTCTAATTTCCAGATTGGTTTGGTAGTTGTTCAAAGGATCTACTGGTTGGAGTAGAATTGTGAAGTCCAAGTATTTCAATGATGGCCATTTCCCTTATGATCAAAACTATCCCTCTAGCTCCAAAATTTGGAATTTTCTCGCTAGAAGTAAAGTAATTCTTTTTAAAGGTTTGAAATGGTTGGTGGGAGACAGTGCTTAGATTAACTTCTAGGAGGAATGGTGGGTGGGGGATAAACCCCTTATTTGGGAGAAGTATGTTCTAATCAAGGAAAGAATGATCCTACATTTTGGGAGTAAAGTCAGTGATTACATTTCTGAAGACAGGAAATGGCTGGTTCTGGCAGATACTTACCCTGCCCAGGCTATTATTCCTCCTTATGTATTTGAGATTCAGAAGCTTCTAGAAGGCATTAGGATATCTATCTCTCATGTTGAGGAAAAGAATATATGGTGTCATAACAAGTCAGGGGAAATCACAGCAAAATCCATGTACTTAACTAACTTAAAAACTGTGGCCGATGAAAAGAATTGGGAAAGGTAATTGATCCCTAAAATTAATTTATTTTGGTGGACAGTTCTTCATGGAAAAATTTTTATGTTGGAAAACCTCCAGAAGTGGGAAATTCAGTTGGTTAACATATGTATTATTTGTAAAGACAATGCGGAGTCCATTAATCAAGTTTTTAGAGGGGAGGAAAACAATGCCGAAGAAATAGTGAGAATGGAAGTGAATCTACTGATGGAGAATATTAATACCTACCATTAGATTAATCCCTAATTCCCCCCCAAGGAGTTAGATTGTAAGTTGGCTAAGGAATGGTAGTTGCCTCTGTACTTCCATGCTTTTTATTTCTCCAAGGTGGTTGTGAGGAGAAATACCAAGTGGTCCCCCCTAGAGGAAAATTATGCCAAACTCAATTTTGATGGGGCGGCCTTCTATGGTAATGCTACTAGAGGAGAAATTATCAGAGATCACCATGGAAAGATGATTATGGATTATGCAATTAATCTTGGTATGGGCTCTAATAATGTGGCAGAAATATCTGCCCTTTTCTGGGGACTAAGGGTGGCAGTTTATTCAAGGATTAAAAACTTGATTATCGAGGGAGACTCAAAAATTGTGATAGAAATGGTCAAAGGAAACTTCAGTGCTGGCTAGAAAATGTACATTCTACTATAGAACATCTGGTTGCTACTCCCTAGGTTAGATGATTTTTAACTACAACACATTTAAAAAGAGGGCATTGCAGTTGTAGACGCTCTAGCGGCCACAAGTATGGGATTTCAAGGCATTAAAATGCTGGAATAATTTGAATTCCTTAACTAAGAAAATAGTTTTTCTTACGGAAAAAGAAAGCAATTTAATAAATGAAGCACATGGATGAGGCCGATTGGACAGGTAAGGCAGCTTGTAGTATTACGAGAAGAAAACCTTATTCAAAATTTAAAATCGCTATGGTAAAGGAAAATAATTTTAGTATTATTATGAAAAGATGGGCTCTTATTGCCTCTTCAGGAAAAAGTACAGGCAATCTCAAAAATTGCACTGACATGGGGATTGGTAAGTGTCTTGAAAGCCTTGAAAAGATAGCTAGGCTTAATTGGAATTTTAAACCAAGGATCCGCAATCATTTCCCTTCACGTGATGGCTTTTCTTTCATTTCGGCCACCCATGTGACTTGTACCCACTTGGCCAAATTCATTAAGGCATCAGATTTTCTCCCCAACTGGTTATCTGTAAATCGCTTCGCTGACTATCTTTGATGGGCTCTCTATATTTTTTATGGGTTCTAGCGAAGGCTATTCTAGGTGGTGGTAGAATGGGTGGGATGTCTTTGGAGACTCAAGTGGAGGATCTTTCTGAGCATAGTTCGGATATGGGTGGAGATATGGTCCGCGTGGAGCCCTCAAAAATTGAGGATAGTTTCCTCAAAAACCCTTGCGTTGTTACTTAGATGAAGGAGGGCGGGTTCTATCCCTACATGGAAGCCATGGAGGGAAGTGATGATCTCATCTCAATGCAGCTGGTGAATTCCTAGATGGACCGCAAGGTGACTATCAATGGCATAACCTTTGAAATAAATGAAGAGGTCATTGCCCAAGCCACGAGGCTCTCCACTGATGGGAGAAAATGGAAGAAGGTAACAAAGAACAAATATGACACTAGTATGAAGAAATTTTTCAAAAAGACAGATGAGCCTGTCCACATTCATGGGGGTTTCAAATGGGAGGTGCTACCTGATCCTTAGAACAAGGTATGTCTCATTCTGATGAAGTACATTACTTTAGAAGGCTGGTTTGGCACTTGCTATAATTACCACTTCCCTCTTCTCAATCTCTTCTACTATAATGATGCCATTTCCTTCCCCTTCTATCTCATGTACTCGCTCAAGGCCTTGGTTATGGATGTTAGATAAAAAAGAAAGGCAAGGCAGAATTACTACATTCTCCATCAGGGCTCTATTTTACGCTTCTACAACTTTCACCTTTCTTTATGCCCACCTAGAACTATCACTATGCAAGATATGAACTCTCCCTCTGAGAATGCTCCCCGAGAGTTAATGGGCTCTCAGTCTAACCCCACTTCTTACTCCAAAACCCCAATGCATAATAAGGCCAAGATTGGTAAAGCGGGTCTGAAAGGTGGAGCCCAAATCAATATTGATTTGGAGGAGGAGGAAGATGATAACAACAGTAGGTGAGGGTCCCACAGAATCACCTCTAATACTAGGTACAAACAAAAAGCTGTAAGAAAGAGGTACCTTGAAGAAGATGAGGAAGATGGAGGCTCAGAGGAAGAGGAGGAAAAGAAGAAGGAAAGCAGTGGGGAGATTAAGAAAAATAAAAACATTAAGAAGGAAAGCAGACAAGATAAAAACAACAAGGTCTCCCAGTATTTGGAGGGAGCCAATAAGAGCCATGACTCTTCCCATATTTTTGCTAGTTTCAAATTACCCACCATTAACCTATCTAATAAGAAGCTTTTTGAGGGTAAGAATTCGGATTCACCACTCACGGCTACCTCTCTGCCTAGCCACCAGGAGGAGAAGATACTAAGAAGGATATTGATGGTAACAAGAAGGAGGTCCTGAAGGAAAGAAAGGTGGAGGCTGAGAGTGAGCCTGAAGCTATGGGGGGAATTGTTCAGTTGCAGAAGGATGTGAAGCAACTGTAGACCTCCTTCCTAGATTCTGTCTCCAAGAAGGATCTTCGGATGGTCAAGGAGGAAATCAAGGATTTAGGGGAAAGCTTCAACAGGATTGTTGGGTTCACAGTCAAAGTCATGCATTCGGTGGCAACTACCCTCCAGTTGCTGCACATGGAAAAAGAGGTTACCCCAGGGAAGGATAAAAATGATGGGAAACTCTTCCAGTTTCTTGTGAAAGACTAGCTCAAGTTGCTGCTTAGTGGAGGGGTTAATAACCCCAAGTACTTTTTTGTTCTTTTTTTATGCTCAACTTTTTTGGCTGGTTTCGTTGGTGGGCCACTCTGGGCCTTTTTGTTTCTATGTTTAACTCTTCTAACGGTATTACTGATGTTTACTAATTTTATTTTAGTGTTAACTCTTCTGGTCCTAACTTTCTCAGACTAGTTACCAACTTCATGGTGAAGTTGGGGTCTGTTGGTTTTAATAGGCTCATTACCAACTTCTTGGTAAAGTTGGGGCCTGTTGTTTATAGTTTATAGTTTTTTATTTTCAAAAAAGGGATTGGCTGAGAGTCTGCTGACTCTAGTAGTGTGTTGGTAGTCTGCACTTCTCATGCTGATTGTGTTTTCTTTGGGTCAGTCCCTTTGGTTTGGCTTCTTTTTTAATCAAAAACATATTTTGACAAGGTGAACATCTTATTATAATTTTATATTGTAATCACACATGCAAACTTATACCTAATCCCAGCAAATATTTATTCTAGAACTTGATGATCACACCCAAGTCCATGCTACAAAGGAGGAGGAAGGTTGTACAAATAAACACTATAATAGCCACTTTTGTACCAAATCAATTTATCCTTGAAGTTGAAATTATCATTCATATCTATTTTAATACATAAAATTATCATTATTTTAATAAATAAAATTTATATTGCAATGATTAGTTGTACAACCATACAAATGCTCAATGTGATTAACTATTATTAATATTGTCATATGTATTACTCCTAGAGGAAACACTAACATCATTAATAATTGGGTGTTAATGGAATTATCAATATCAAATTTATTATTTTAAATAAATAGTATCAAAAGGGACATGTGTGCTTTCGATGTTGCGTCTTGTCTAAGTTGTGTTTTTTGAAGGTTATACTTGTGAAGTCATAATAATTCTAATATTTCTATCCAAAGGATTTTCATGTAGAGGTGGATAAAACTTCTATTTAACAATATAATTATATAAGTATACCTAACTGAATTCATGACACCATAAGGTACAACCCAACACATTCTTTCATAATATATAGTTAAATAAAGATAATGCTTGATTCCTACTCTTAGAAACCCTTTCTAAAATAATAAGGCAAGTAAAGCTATAAAGATTACTTACCTCATTGTCATGAGGTTTAATTCTCACCACTCAAATATTTCAAGTCCATGTTAAGATCACACGTGGTCATAATCATTAGTAATACATATCATCATAGCTAAAGAAACATGAATATTTAATCATTATCTAATGTAAGACATCCTCATTCACTTTTTAACCATATTTATGATTACTCAAATTTATCCAATTAAATACATTTGAACATTTTATGTTATCACTGCATATAATTTGAGCTTCATATAATTTTCAATTTTACCCCTAGTAATTAGATCAATCATAATCCAACTATTTATACTATCTAAATTAAGAAACAAAACTCAAAGTAGCATCAAAATATGAAGAACCTATGTCCATCCATAGGTGAAAGAACCATAAGAACCATACTTTACCCTTTCAAACATTTTATCATTCTAAGTTATTACTAGACATCAGTTAAACCACATTGCATTTTTATTTATTTATTTATTTTGTTTTAAGTATAGAGGATTCTAAGAGAAATTAAAATTATACTATTTTACTTGATTTACCCAATTATAAGTCAGATTTCTATATCATTAATCCCATGCATCTTCAAGTAGCATCAAAACATAAATATCTATACCTCTTATAGGTGGGACCTCACACTAAGCATGTGATGAGTTATAATCCCTTAGGTTTGTCAAATTTCCATCAATTAATCTATATTAATATAATTGCACAATTTGAATATTCCATTCCATGCATATAAGGTTAACATTTAAAACTTGTACACATTATACCTGTATATCCATATACATGACTAACTAGATTTTAATTGGTAACAATTTAATCATAGGTGTATGTCTAGGTTATCTTAGGTTTAACATAGACTTATTAGAAAATTTAATAGAAAGGATGGAGGCTACTTACCAAATGTATCCTTCCCAAGATAGAATCAGAGAGGCACTATAGTGGGATAGGAGCATGCATTCAATGCATTCCACTCTGCCTCTACTTCTGCAATCTACAATGATAAATCATCAAAGACCTTATTCTCAGACATGTTGAAAGATTTTGGATCATATGCAACCTTGAGCTAGGGGCACTCTCTGAACTCCTTGAGCTTTGTAATCAGTATGCTCCTAAGATCTCCAGTCGTGAAGAAACTCGAATCCTCTTGTGGTTTCCTTCCACCAAGGGGAAACTTCTCTATTAGCAAGACATACATATTTGTGAAGAAAGAGTCCTTTGTCAAGATCTGGTGGCCCTTCCTATCATCTTCTTCTTTGTGAAACAAAGTCTATTAAAAAAACTCCCACTCTTTCTCAAAGTTTTCTTTTTCAACATTCATTATACGACACAAAACCTCCAATTTTGGTCCATACAAATTAGTTAGTATGTGATTAGGAAATTATCTTCCTTCAACCTCACAACTTTTTCCTTTTGATAATCCTCCCAAGTCTTGGCCTCAGCTTCATCCTCACTTGCTTCAACATCCTCCTCTTGAACTGACTCCAAATTTTCAATAAATTCTTCAATAATAAAATCAATGTCATCATCTTCTTCCTTCATCTCTACTCAAGCCAAATTGGCTATGATACCAATTTTAAATATAAAAGATGAGCGGAGAAACAAAAAAAACATAAAACAAAGATCAAAACAAGAACACAATTTTATAGTGGTTCGAAAATTTCCTATGTCCACTCTCCAGTAGGGAATTATCTTAAATTCATCAATGTCCAATAATACACTATAGGACTGCACACAGTCATTTATAGAAATCTCTTCGAATACGAAGAGATGAGAGAAAATGAATGATCATGTGACCGTTGGGCTTCATATCCTAAAAAATCTTACATATAAAATAAATTATTAAATGTATAGTCATAAAATGGAAGTAGTACTTCCATTATGGACTGGTTTAGCCTTCTGAGTAAGTGGTTTAGGGTCATGTCAAGCACCTTGAATGGGTCTTTGACTTGGATCTAGCTTTTCCCTCTGTTCTGCCCCATTTCCCACTTCTCTCCAGCCTGTTTCTGACATCCTAAACTGCAAAACTAAGATTTTTGACCTCAGGGTCAAAATCGACCTTTCAAGGTCAAGGTTGACCTTTACCTTGACCTAGGTTAGAATTGACCATTTGTCTAGCCCAGGGTCTGGATTTCAAGTTTCCATTGTTTTCAAATGTCGGGCTTCGGAAAGATTTAATTCCCACTTCCAGATCATCTTTTTTGGGTTCCAAAATGATGACTCTTAAATTATATTTAATATAGGTCCTCTTCTAGGGATATAGCTCTAATGGGAATTTAATTCTCCTATGTATGCCTCTCTAGAAGATTGTGCCCTAGATTTTTATATAAGAAAGTCGTCTCCTCTCATTTTCTCTAAGACTTGAAAAGGGAAATCTAAGTGTGCAGGACAAGCTAAGAAGCAAGATTTGAAGCAAGATAAATATATATTGAACCATTCATCTACTCTCAAGCATTCAAGACATCTACATTATTGCATTCTCAATTCAAGTACTTGAGCATATTTTCTTCCATGGAGCCATGAATTGGCATGGTAGATCAACTTAATACTCTTCTACAAGGTTCAAACAACTTCAAGCATTCATCCATGTGGATCTAAGGATCCGAATCTGCCACAAGGGTTTCTATACAAGTAAGGTGAATTTTTTTATTTACTTTGTCTATTTATGCAATTTAAATTCAATTATAAGGTTAATTCCAAAACTGGGGTTTGACCAAGGAAAACCCCTTCCCCCCAACAAACAAACCATGTTTCTTGCAGGGACATGTTTGGAACAATGAATTGGAGTGCAGATTCGGATACCCTTTTCAGAAAACTATTGGGATCCAGAAACAAATTTCCTGTCAGAGATTTTAGGTTAGAATCGGAGGTCGATTCTTCTCTAGGCCAGAATCGGAAATTCTGGGTCAATGGTGACATTAACTTGAGGGTCAAAATCAGAACTGCGTCAGATCGGAAAAATATTTATGGGTTTTGTCTGTCTCTACATTTCTGTTCCAGATCCGGTTATAAATTTTCTAGAAACTCAGTGTAGACCCCTGAAAACAACATTCTTCAGATCTGTAACATTTTGAGATTGATTCATTTATGCATTGATCCTTCCTTTGGGGTTAATCAATTTGGACCCTTCATTTGTGTATTTGAGGTGAAAAGGAACATCTTATCTTCCCCACACATTTCAATAAACATTCTAATTTCAAATATAACAACATCCATTTCATATCCCACATTAAATCCCCCATCTTACATTTTATACATCATATTTCTTATATAATACATAATTTTATATATTATATTAAATTAATTTTTCAAATATTTTTTTAGAATAATGAAGCACTCCCCTATAAACTGCAGTGTGTAGGTAAACTTTTTAATGGCGCAAACCATGCTATAGTACCACATACGCTGGGGAGATGGCACCTTGTGCTTCCTCCATATTGCATTATTTTTGCCAAGATTGTTATGGTTTATTTTTTCTTTTAAATATTTTTTTATGATTCTGATTAAAAAAAATTTATTTTTAAATTACCACTTATAATGTTTTTATATAAAAAACTAAAATAGAATTAAATGGCACAAAAAATCAAAGAGAATGTAAGATGTTGAATGTGCGAAAGTTAATATTAAAAATATGTTTTAAAACAAAAATATAAGTAAATTATGTTTTGTTTATATTTTTAGATTTTTTTGAATATTGATTGAAATGTGAGTTTATTGAAGTAGGAATATATTTAATATTTTATTTAAATCTTACAAATCTATCATACTTGGTTGAGAGTTTTTATATCCACTAAAAGGCAAGTACTCTCGCACTTGTTAAAAATGTAAATAAAACTAATTTTAAACATTGTCAAAAATTCTTTAAAAAGATAAAAAAATATATATCATGAAATAATAATAATAATAATAATAATAATAATAATAATAATAATAATAATAATAATGATAATAATAATAATAATAATAATAATAATAATAATAATAATAATAATAATAATAATAAATTAAATTATTAAATTACTTTTTTAAATATTAAATCACTATTTTTTATAATAGAAATAGAAATAATGATAATTAAAAATAGTGATAATTTTCTATTTTAATTAAAAATATTAAAATAACGATAACTAAAATAGAAAATTAAATAAAAATAAATAATTATTAAATTACTCTTTAAAATATTTAAATTTTTTGATTTGAATAAAACTAGTCTTTTTAGAATTGTGAAATATCAATTAGAAAGATCAATTATATAATGAAAAATAATAATAATAATAATAATAACAATAATAATAATAATAATAATAATAATAATAATAATAATAATAATACTAATAATAAATTATTAAATTCTAGACATTTAATCTTTTTAAAAAAACACTTAATTTTAAAATTTATGATTTGTGATGAAATTAGTTTTTGAAATTATAAAAAAATAATTTTAGAAAGGTAAAAAAGTGTATTATGAAACTATAATAATAATTATGACAAATCAAAGTATTAAATTAGTTTTTTAAATGACAAATAATTTTTTTCTTTGGCAAAATTTTAGAGCCACTATATTGATTAATATAATTATTACACTACTTCCAAAGGAGCTCAAGGGGGAAAGAAGCGGGGAAGAAAACCCCCCATCCCAGCCCCATAATATGAAATAAAATTATTACAAAATTGTCAAGTTGTAGCCAGCATTACACCCAGAATTTTTTCAAAACCTAACAACTAAAACTATAGAAATTACACATAATATCAGTACTGGAGCCATACAAGCTGATAATGGTTGAAAGAAAACCCCAGTGGGCACCAAGAAATATGACAAAAATGCAACCAACTTTCGCCAATTCGCACAAACCTGATTACGACCATCGTCTAAACATCTTCAAAAAACCATCATGGAACCCACGAGCCAAACACAGAACAACAAAAAACTGTCAATTTGGAGATCAGGGACCTCACACCTTATCTTTACCTTTGTTTGGAGCACACCCATTTTGGGACGACCTGGAGGAATTGGTCGAGGGCAATTATGGAGTGAAAGGTGGGGAAGAGGCCACCACACCAGTATTCTCCACATACGCAAGAATGATAGAAAGATTATTGAATAGAACAAAGGCGTTGGCGACGATGCCACTTAGAAGAAGATCTGTAAATTTAACTATTTCCCTCCTGAGATGTTGGAGATCTCTGCCCTCCAACGTCAACTTTAGAATGTCATACAAGCGTACTATCTCCTCTTTTTTTCTAGGTGAGTTGGAGGGAAAAGGCCTCTAATCCATGCCTTCGAACCCTTGAGAGATTACCCCATAATAGCCATATGTAATTCATCCTCCATCACAAAATCTTGCTTGAGTAGCAATTTCACCATTTTCATGAACACCTTGTAGTCAGGGATCATGTCGTACCAATTTGATAAAAAAAGGAGACCACCTATGAATGGAGAATATGTCAAGGGGCGTCAGGTAGAAGAATGTTGTCACCAATAATGTTTCTTATTGCCTCCAACATGTCACCTATGACTGCTTTGAAGGCTACCTTCATATGTCTACCCAAATAGGGGCCCGATAATGGGCATTCCCATTCTTTTGTTTGCACAAAAATTCATAGATTAAGGCATCAATAATCTATGGTTATCAAAACAGAGACACCTATAAACACACTTACAATAGATGAAAATACTACAAATGTAGGGGTGGACGGTAGGTTTTAATAGCCCATTACGACATAAGTTTCCATCATTACCAAAAATATTTGAGAATGCAGCCGAGTTATTGTGACACGCTTTGGTGATCCACCCAATCTTCCCATCTTGCATTTTCACCATATAAATTATACTCCCTCGGTAAGTATGAAATTTAACTTTGTCCTTCCCAGTGTACTTCAATTCCATGCCTGCTGCCACAACATATGCTTATTAAATTAGTTTTTTAAATATTTAAGTATGGTTTTGAATTATATTAGTTTTCAAAACTGGTTAATTAAAAATATAAGAAAAATAATTTTAAAATTATACTAATATAATTATAATAAATGATTAAATGAAAGTTAAGTTATTATATTACTTTTTCAAATATTCAATTATTATAAAAAAGTTATGATTGTTAAAAATTAACATGAGAAAATTTAAAAATTTATTGTGAAATCAAAATAATGATAACTATAAAAAATAATTGAATGGGGCAAATATTCAATAAATTTATCAAATATTTTTATATTAGAAAGAAGAAAAACAAAGGTGTTGTTCCTTACCAAATTTTCGTCTGAACGCATAAAAATTGCATATTAAAACAATTATTTACAACAAGGTCAAGAACACACCATTAAGAGCACATTTTTAACATAGCTAGTGACTCACATCAAGAGTGGGTAGACAACTCATTAAATTCTAGAAATTTAATCATTTTAAAAAAATACTTAATTTTAAAATTTATGATTTGTGATGAAATTAGTTTTAAAAATTATTAAAAAATAATTTTAGAAAGGTAAAAAAGTGTATTATGAAACCATAATAATAATTATGACAAATCAAAGTATTAAATTAGTTTTTTAAATGATAATTTTTTATTTATTTTTTGGAAAAATGGCAGAGCCACTATATTGATTAATATATTTATTACACTGCTTCCAAAGGAGCTCAAGGGGGAAAGAAGCAGGGAAGAAAACCCCCCATCCCAGCCCCATAATATGAAATCAAAATTATTACAAAATTGTTGAGTCGTGGCCAACATTACACCCAGAATTTTTTCAAAACCTAACTAAAACTACCAAAATCACACATAATATCAGTGCCGCAGCCATACAAGATGATAATGGCTGAAACAAAACCCCAGCGGGCACCAAGAAATATGACAAAAATGTAGCCAACTTTCGCCAATTCGCACAAACCTGATTACGACCGTCGTCGAAACACCTTCAAAAAACTGTCATGGAACCCACGAGTCGAATGTAGAATAGAAAAAAAAAATGTCAATTTGGAGATGAGGGACATCACACCTTGCCTTTACCTTTTCTTGAAGTGCACCCATTTTGGGACTACCTGGAGGAATTGGTCGAGGGCGACTGTGGAGTGAAAGGTGGGGAAGAGGCCACCACACCAGTATTCTCCACATACGCAAGAATGACAGAAAGATTATCGAACAAAAGAAAGGTTTTGGAAATGATGCCACTTGGAAGATCCATAAATTTAACTATTTCCCTCCTGAGATGTTGGAGATCTTTGCCCTTTAGCGCCAACTTTAGAATGTCATACAAGCATACTATCTCCTTTTTGTTTTCTAGGTGAGTTGGAGGGAAAAGGCCTCAAGTCCATGCTTTTGAACCCCTGAGAAAGTACCCCATAATAGCCATATGTAATGCATCCTCCATCACAAAATCTTGCTTGAGTAGAAATTTCACAATTTTCATGAACATCCTGTAGTCAGGGATCATGTCGTACCAATTTGATAAGAAAAAGGAGACCACCTGTGAATGGAGAATATGTCGACGGGTGTCAGGTAGCAGAATGTTGTCACCAATAATGTTTCTTATCGCCTCCAAAATGTCACCTAAGACTGCTTTGAATGCTACCTTCATATGTCTACCCAAATAGAGGCCCGATAATGGGCATTCACATTCTTTTGTTTGCACAAAAATTTGCAGATTAAGGCATCGATAATCCATGGTTATCAAAATAGAGACACCTATAAACACACTTACAACAGATGAAAATATTGCAAATGTAGGGGTGGATAGTAGGTTTTAATAGCCCATTACGTCATAAGTTTCAAACATTACCAAAAATAATTGAGAATGCATCCGAGTTAATGTGACACGCTTTGGTGGTCCGCCCAATCTTCCCATCTTGCATTTTCACCATATAAATTATACTCCCTCGGGAAGTATGAACTTTAACATTGTCCTTCCCAGTGTACTTCGATTCCATGTCTGTTGCCACGACATATGCTTATTAAATTATTTTTTTAAATATTTAAGTATGGTTTTGGATTATATTAGTTTTCAAAATTGGTTAATTAAAAATGTAAGAAAAATAATTTTAAAATTATATTAATATAATTATAATAAATCATTAAATGAAAATTAAGTTATTATATTACTTTTTCAACTTAAAAAAATTATTGTGAAATCATAATAATGATAACTATAAAAAATAATTGAATGAGGCAAATATTCAATAAATTTATCAAATATTTTTATATTAGAAAGAAGCAAAACAAAGGTGTTGTTCCATACAAAATTATAGTCTGAATGCATAAAAATTGCATATTAAAATAATTATTTACAACAAGGTCAAGAACACACCATTAAGAGCACATTTTTAACATAGCTAGTGACTCACATCAAGAGTGGGTAGACAACTCACCCACAATGTGGGAAGATGAATGGAAGACTAAAGATTGATTTTTTCTTCACCAGCGGACAACCATCTAGGTGATACTTTCACTAGGGTAATTACCACAAGGGAAAGGTGGTGGAACCCTCCTTGTGAGATAATTAGCACAGGGATTAGAATGTTGGAAATGTTGTACATCAACCAAAGGATGGAGAATATCAGAAGTAGTAGTTGGAGGAGGGTACACACAACCAAAGGGGACCATACTAGCAGCAAGAGGTGGAGTTAGGTCCACCGGGCTTGAGGAAACCAAATCAATAGGAGCATCACCATAGGGGAGTCATCATCATCCTGTGAAGAGTCCTTAGAGGAAGAATATGGTGCATAGAGGATGTGCGTGATATCCTACTAGCCCATACCCTGATCAATAAGGTGAGGAATCTATCCACATATAGAGATGCAACTTGTCTAATCTTAAAGAAAAGCCTCCACCCTTGTTCTAGCACCTTATTACATAATAACATGGCCAAAGTATCATATTCCACTAGCCCTCTAAGTTTGGTTGAGAGATCTACAATGAAACTCACTCCAAGAGCCTAATCTCCTTGTAACCTTGTCCAGTCAGTAATCTTACTTTAACTCACAAAATTTCAAAAAACTAGGGAAACTCTTAGTGGTTTTAGATACCCTTTTCATTGTTACAAGACATATCCCAAACTTGACGTATGCTCCTTTAGACCAACTACTAGATCCAATACACTTGCAACACACAAATAGGCCTAATTGGCACCCATTTACAAAGCAACCTATGAGAGGACTTTCTCCCTTGAATCCTAACCATGAAACAGTCTTAGTGCATTGCAAAAAACTAAGGATTATCAAGTTTTTGGATCACCAACATTTTCCTATGCTTGTAGGTATCAAACCCTCCATTCTAGGATCCCTAGGATAGGGCTTGTTCACAAGGACACTTGAAAATCTCTCTAGATCCCCCCCAATGGATCTAACACATCCCCATGGAACCCAAGGTTACACCATAAACTCTTATACCATTCAATGTCTTACATGACATCATTTTTTATCCTATTAACCAAATGATTACAATCATTACAAACATGATGTAAATAACATTAAACGACCATCCATGGTATTTAAAATTCCAAATGACCCTAAGTGGCCATGTTATATTTCCTTAGGATCCATGGTGATCTTAATATACCTCCATGGTTTAGGCTCTGACCTTGGTGCTCCTGCACCATACTCCACAACTTGAAATTTTTCCAAGTCCTCTTGGAAATCCTATAAGCACAAACATGTCAGCGAACAAAACTCTTTATCTTCACCTTTGGTTTATAAAGATCAACATTAGTGATCCAGGGAATCCTCTCTTGATGTTTCTCCTTTATGCACTCATTCATCTCCAATCTAGGCTTGCCTCTTATGGGAAAAATGTAGACAACCATCTGGTCCCAAATCTACACTCCATCTTTAGTCTCTTGTCCCGAGACCACTACTGCCATCTGCAACTCTTCATTGTCTTCAAACTTTAAGTCTCTTCCCATTGAGACCAATGTATCTTGGATCAAATGCCTCTCCTCTTGGTATTCCAATTCTTCTTCAACATTCATGACTACCTCATGAGTGTCACCAATGACCCCACGGTCAGGTTCTTCCTCACCTAATGTCCTCTCTTGTTGATCTTCACCATCATGCCATTCACCTAGGCATACGAACAACTCACTAGTCAACTTGGTTTCCTATCTAGCCATGCCACCATGTTGTTTGTCTTCTTCCATCACCAAAGGACATTGTGTTTCCCCCACCTGAATAATTTCTTCAGATTCAATCCCCTCAAGACTTGATTCACTGCTGCAACCATCAACATCTTCCTCTTGTACCTTTGATTCAGATTGTAGAACCTCTTTGCCCTTAGGTTCATCCACTTCTTCATGTGAAATTTTCCTCTCATCTTCATCTTCTTCATCGGTGTCTTGTTCAATGAGTGATGCAATCCACTCTAGCTTCTTCTTCTCTCTTCTTCTTTATCCTTTCTTCTCTCTTTCTCTCATCGGCCAAGTACTCTTTAAGAGCATTGTACATCATCTTCTCTGATTCTTTTAGGTACATCTTCACCACTCAACCTATACTTTTTTCTGGTCTTTGATACCACTTGGTGTAGAGAGGATGTGTGTGATATCCTACTAGCCCATACCCTGATCAATAACGTGATCAATCAATCAACATATAGAGATGCAACTTGTCCAATATTAAAGAAAATATTCCATCCTTGTTCTAGCACCTTATTACATCATAACATGGCCAACGTACCATGTTCCACTATCCCTCCAAGTCTAGTTGAGAGATCTGAATTGCAACTCACTCTAAGAACCTAATCTCCTTGTAGCCATGTCCAGTCAGTAATCTGCCTTTAACTCACAAACTTTCTAAACAACTAGGGAAACTCACGGTGGTTTTAGATACCCTTTTCATTATTACAAGACATATCCCAAAACCAAGGTATTCTCCTTTGGACCAACTACTAGATCCAATACACTTGCAACACACAAATAGGCCTAATTGGCCATTTACAAAGAAACCTATGCAAGGACTTTCTCCCTTGACTCCTAACCATGAAACAATCTTAGTACATTGCAAAACACTAAGGATTATCAAGTTTTTGGGTCACCAACACTTTCCTATGCTTGTAGGTATCAAACCCTCCCTTCTAGGGTCCCTAGGCTAGGGCTTGTTCACAAGGACATTTGAAAATCTCTCTAGATCCCCCCAATGGATCTAACACATCCCCATGGACCCCAAGGTTACATCATAAACTCTTATGCCATTGAATGGCTTACATGGCATCATTTGTGATCCTATTAACCAAATGATTACAATCATTACAAACATGATGTAAATAACATTAAATAACCATCTTAAGAAGTTTCGAAGATGGGAGGTGAGAAAGCGGGAGCTAGAGGAGGAGGTTAGGTGGGAGGAAATTTGAATTCTTTAAACGGAAAGAAAGTCCATGCAGGAGGAATCTAGATGCCTGAAGGTGTAGGAGGTCAGTAGGATATGGAAGGAACATCAGGGGAAGGCTCCACTAAAGAGTCAGATGAGGAAAAGGTCCCTCATTCCTAAGGTGGTGGGCCAGAAAAAATGGCACTAGAAGGTAAGTTTTCTTCATCTAGAAGCAATGATTCTTTTGGTAGATACAAGGATAAAGGAAGCTGGTCATCATTATTTGGGATCAAACCAACTGGAAAATCATCTTTCCCAAATATAAACAATATATATGAACCCAGTAAGGGTTTCTTTGGCATTTCATTACCTGACCCACTAGTGGACCACACGGTAATGAATATGGCCCTAACACTGGTAGGAAAATTTACTAGTATTAGACCTAACATTGAGCTGGTAAGGGAATATACTTATCACAAATGGAAACTGAAGGGGCAAGTGGACATTGCTACAATGTTGAAAAGCTTTTTCTCCTTTGTCTTTTTTAATATGGAAGACCTTTCAAAAGTTCTATGTGGAGGACCCTGGATGTTCGGAAAATCATCTCTGGCTTTAAAAAAAATGGGTAACTAACCTTGATCTAAACTCAGAAATATTTGACTCAGCCCTAGTTTGGGTTAGGTTACCAAGTATTCCTTTGGAATATTGTCATGAAGATGTCTTCTCTAGCTTGAAAAGTGCCTTTGGAGAACTTCTATCGATAGACCTGATGACAACTTCCAAATCCATATTGGTTTATGCAAGAATGTGTGTGAATATACACCAGAATATGAATCTACCTAAGGTTATAACCATAAACTCAAAATTGGGTAAGCATATTCAACCTATTGAATATGAATCGGTTCCTTTCGATTGTTTCTCTTGTAAAAAAGTAGGTCATTGGGCTAAAAAATGCCCATAAAAAAATAGACAGAGATGAAATCGGAAGGAAAAAGGGAGCCAAAAAAATTTTGGAAACTTATATCTACCTTAATGAATGAAAAACTTGGAGAGAACCCAGAACCTAGAATTTAGGATAAAAATAGTAAGGAAATGAATAACAGTGAATCTAAGGAAAAGTTGAGAACAGAGAAAAGTATCATCATGGAGAAAAATCAGAGCATATAGATTGAAGACTTAGTCGAGATTTTAAATGAGAAAATGTATCTAAATATTATGGAGACAACTAAAATAGAAAGAAGCAATAGATAGGATCCCCCTATCCCTCAAGAAGAAAACTACGAGGAGCATGAATATGAAGAAAGTGAAGATGAAACATGTTCATCCATAGCGGATCTTTTGAATGAAGAAACAATGGAAAGCTATAATATATCAGGTCAAAACCAATAAGAACCTTGGTCAGACACAAAAGGAAAGAAAAACTCCAATAAACACTTAGGAAAAAAAGGATGTCAGAATGATAGCAATCTAAATGAATCAGAAAAAAACATGAGAACCAAAGTCAAGGGGGGTTTCAAAGAAGAAGATAACATAAGGATGATGTGGGTACTGTTAGCTCTTTTTATTGTAGAATCAATATATAGTTATTTAAGCCTAACTCTTAGATTCCCAATTCAGATTCATACAAGGAAAAGGCTAATTAACAAGGATATTATCCTTGTTCACTTCGGGCTCCACAAACCCAGGCGGGTGTAACTATCTTGAGACTCACTACTTAACAGTAAACCCTACAATGGATTAAGGACATTCATCCTTCTTCTTTTTAAAGTCCCTAGACCTGGGAAGGCTAACCTTATGATTCACTCTTCAAGGAATTATCAAAATGAATTGCATCCTTTGAATACAATCAAACATGAATACTCTCAGAAACAAAAACGTAAAGATTTAATTTGATTTAAAATTGATGATGGGAACTACTTATCAGAATTTAGACCAGTGCCTAATCTCGGGCAAAGAGTCCAATGAGATGCAAATCCATAGAAAAAAATATTAATAAGAACATAAATAAAACCCCAGATAGAATGCCTTACAAACTATCCTCTCATTATCATATCCATGTATCAAATTCTCATACTAATACCTAGCTCTCTGGGATTACTCACAAGATTGACTCCTCCCTTGAAGGAAACTCACAAGTAATTGCATAGTTACCTTGTAACCAACATGTTTAGAATGCCTTACAAACTAAACATACAAGAGCATAAAAAGAAGTACAAAAAGACATAATAGATCTGAAACAGGAGATTCCACTGTATATTATTAATTTCTTTCTGCTTCAATACATTTAGATAGACCAAAGCTTGAAAACTAAACAATAATATGAAGTCTTCTATGCAGCTGTAAATTCACCCTCCCTGTTACAATGGAGAAAAAACCAGATATAGGAGAAAGGAAAAACAATCCAGTCACTGACACCTAACTGTCCTAAAAAATATCTAAAATTGCTTCAATCTGCAACTGTAAAAATGTAATATGATCTGGACTCAAATGGTCTACAAAATTAGAATGCTCATTCAGAAACCTTTTCGGTGATATATGATACTTCATATTTTGGATAAAAATTTCCCCCTGAATCACTAAACAAACTTCCTCTCCTGTGCAAACTTTTTTGAATAGTCTGAATATCTTGAAATATTTGAATTTACATGTCTTTTCAATAGTTAGACTATTGAATTGAGATGATATTTCATTTTAATATTCTACACATATTATCTCTATTTTGCACTAGTTTTACCTTTTATTACCTTTATTCTCCATAATGCACCAGATTTTGACACTTGTCACATGTTGATTTGCTGCTCTAAACTAGCCTTGGAACTCCTCCTTTAACCCTGGTTCCTTTTGGAGAGTTGGAGACTACTTAGTCTCTAAGAAATTTCCTTGACCATGGTTAGATCTAGAGACTTGGAGACAAACCTTAGTCTCTAAGTCTCTGAATAGACTTAGACTTAACCATGCCTTGACCATGCTTTGACCATAGTTACCTCTACACAGTGTATCTCCAAGTCTCTGAAAGATTTCACTAACCATGATTAGATCTAGAGACTTGGAGATACACTGTCCAGAGGTAACTATGGTCAAAGCATGGTCAAGGCACATTTAAGTCTAAGTCTATTCAGAGACTTAGAGACTAAGGCTTGTCTCCAAATCTGTAGATCTAACCATGGTCAAGGAAATCTCTTAGAGACCTAGAGACTAAGTAGTCTCCAAGTATCCAAAAGGAACCACGGTTAAAGGAGGAGTTCCAAGGCCAATTTAGAGCAGCAAATCAGCATGTGACTAGTGTCAAAATCTGGTGCATTCTAGAGAATAAAGGTAATAAAAGGTAAAATCAGTGCAAAATAGAGATAATATGTGCATAATATTAAAATGAAATATCATCTCAATTCAATAGTCTGACTATTGAAAAGACATGTAAATTCAAATATTTCAAGATATTCAGGCTATTCAGAAAAGTTTGCACGGGAGAGGAAGTTTGTTTAGTGATTCAGGGGGCAATTTTTATCCAAAATATGAAGTATCATATATCAACGGAAAGGTATCAGAATGAGGATTCTAATTTTGCAGATCATTTGAGTCTAGATCATATTAGATTTTTGTAGTTACAGATTAAATCAGTAGCAGATATTTTTGGGGACAGTCAGGTGTTGGTGACTGGATTGCTTTTCCTTTCTCCTATATCTGGTTTTATCTCCATTGTAACAGGGAGGGTGAATTTACAACTGCATAGTAGACTTCATATTATTGTTTAGTTTTCAAGCTTTGGTCTATCTGAATGTATTGAAGTAGAAAGATATTAATAATATACAATGGAATATCCTATTTCAGATCTATGATGTCTTTTTGTACTTCTATTTATGCTCTTGTATGTTTAGTTTGTAAGGCATTCTGAACATGTTGGTTACAAGGTAACTATGCAATTACTTGTGAGTTTCCTTCAAGGGAGGAGTCAGTCTTGTGAGTAATCCTAGAGAGCTAGGTATTAGTATGAGAATTTGATACATGGATATGAGAATGAGAGGATATTTTGTAAGGCACTCTATCTGGGGTTTTATTTGTTTTCTTATTAATTTTTTTTTCTATGGATTTGCATCTCATTGGACTCTTTGCCCGGGATCAGGCACTAGTCTAAATTATGATAAGCAGTTCCCATCATCAATTTTAAATCAAATTAAATCTTTACATTTATGTTTCTGAGAGTATTCATATTTGATTGTATTCAAAGGATGCAATTCATTTTGTTGATTCCTTGAAGAGTGAATCATAAGGTTAGCCTTCCTAATTCTAGGGACTTTAAAAAGAAGAAGGATGAATGTCCTTAATTCACTGTAGGGTTTATTGTTAAGCAGTGATTCTGAAGATAGGTACACCCACTTGGGCCTGTGGAGCCCAAAGTGAAAAAGGATAATATCCTTGTTAATTAGTCTTTTCCCTATATGAATCTAAATTGGGAATCTAAGAGTCAGGCTTGAATAGTTATATATTGATTCTACAAGAAAAAGAGATAACAAAATGGCAACTCTCCTGGGGATAGATATGAAATGGTCTTGTTGAGCCTTTAAGAAAATATCTGGTGCTTCTAAGAATTTAAATCAAATTTCAGTTGAGTTTTCCCATCCGAGTCGCGCTAACAAATTGGTGACTCTACTGGGGAAGAAATGGATTTTTGTAAAGTCTGTAATAACTAATTGTTCATTGTCCATTTCTTGATCAGTTTGTGAATTTTAATCCCACACTTTGTGGGTGGCAAGTCTGAATTCTTTTGCAGCCCAGTAGCATTGATTTACATGTAAAATTTCAAAGATTTGTAGTATATTGTTTGCAGATTTGAAGCCCTTGTCAGTTTCTTTTGGCAAGGAAGGAGAAAATATCAGTTGGTTATGTGAGTATGTTTACCTCTGCTAGTCGTGAAAGAGTATTTCAGCAGCAACAACAAAGGTATTTTTCTTTTCATGTATTTTTCTTTCATGAGAATCGAGTGATTTAAATGGATTGCCTCTATTGAGTGTTTTCAGCACTAGGAAAGAGGTGTTTTCAAATTAGTATAATGTCAAATTTCTTTACACCTAAAGTTTAGACCAACAAGGGTCTTTTGAAATCCTTTCATACCAAGAGGTATGAGCCATTGTGTTTTGATGGAATTAAATATTTTCCACATGATGTGCCTCATGAAATTAGAGATTATTTGCCAAAATTTTGTTGAGATCAAGTTGTTTTAGCCAGTCATCATGTTCAAATGTTCATTTATTTATTGGGTGACTTTGAAATAAAGTATGAAGATGTATACATGAAGTTGTTTGTCCAAACTTTGAAAGATAATGCTAGGGAATGGTTTTCTTTTTTACCAGCTTGTTCAGTTTCTTCTTGGGATGAATTGTGTGTTACTTTTATGGAACAATTTGGTGAGAGAATGAATTTGAGCAATGTATTTACTAATTGATTGAATTTTAAGATTAAAGAAGATGAATTAGTTCCTAATTTCAATATCAGATTTGCAAGAGCTTTAGATGAAATACCTTAAAGAAATAGACCTCATGATCATGTGTGTGTTGTGGTTTACTTTGATGCATTTGAAAAGAATATGAGTTATAGGTTGAGAGACAAGGAATCTAAGACTTTGCATCAAGCTTTTAGGACAACAATAGAAATTGAAAACAATGCCAAGTATAGATTGACAAAGAACCATTTCTCTAGATGGATTTGCCGACAAAATACATTTGAGAATGGACAAGAGTATTATGAAAAGTTTGCAGCTCCAAGTCGGTGTATTGATACCTCTACTTTGGTTTCAAATTGGGTCTTGAATTCATATTTGAATAGATGTATGGTTAATAATCCTTTGTTGCATATGTAAGAAACTTCTAATGAAGATAACAATACATATGTCCAAGAAATGGTAGAAATGAATGATGTTTCAAATACTTATGATGCTAACTTTCTCAATGAATCTTTTCCTTACAAAGTTATACCAGAAACACCCTCTCATTTTGATCCTAGATGCAATGATACTAACAATGTTTTGAATGTTGAAGAAGATGTATATGTTTTACACTCTTATGAGGATCAAGAGGATGCTGAAACCTATTTCCCGCAAGAGAATGATATGTTGAAGAATGTTGATTCATTTTCCTTATGTGAGATTGAATCCATGCTTTAAGGCTCAGACTCTAAGGGTTTCTTTGGTTAAATTTTCAAAGTCAAAATCAAAGGTAGTTTTCATGCAGTTTGATAACTGCATTTGCAGATTTGAGAAAGCGGTCAACTTGAAGGATTAGATGTCTCACTTCTGAAAGCATCATAATGATTTTTTTTTGTAGGATGTTAGTAAACATGGAAAAATTCATGCCTTATGAATTAAAGAGCTCTGGGAGATATTTTAGTCAGTTTTTAAGGCCAGTTCCAGAGGCCAGTTGTCATAAATGAGATCACTTTGTAGAAGTGTCAAGAGTGATTATAAAGTCTGCCAGTTTGATGCTTTGTGGTTTTATTGCGATATGTTTTATAATTATAATGAGAAAGCATACTGAAGCACATGAACTTTCTGACATAGGAATGCAAAGTATTGGTTTGAAATCCCACGCCAACAAGGGGGAAGCTTGGCTGGAGAAGTGAATGAGAAACCTGCACAAGCATGTGAGGAGTTAAAACACTCAAATGTAAATGAAAATTGGTAGATGCAAGGTAGCAGGGGTCTAGGGACTTTAAAAATAAGAAGGATGAATGTCCTTAATCCACTGTAGGGTTTACTATTAAGCAATGAGTCTTAAGATAGGTACACCCGCCTGGGTCTGTGGAGCCTGAAGTGAAGAAGGATAATATACTTGTTAATTAGCCTTTTCCCTATATGAATCTGAATTGGGAATCTAAGATTCAGGCTTGAATAGATATATATTGATTCTACAAGAAAAAAAGCTAACAGGTACCCCTACAAATAAAAAAGGAAGGACATCAATACAAAAAAAAAAGAGAGCACGAAGCCATACATAATATAGCGGATGGTAGGCAACATACCATTACAGAGATATGCTCCCCTATCCACTAAATGAAAGTTACTTCATGGAATATTAGAGGCCTAAATAGCCCCCATAAAAATGACGTCCTAAGGAACCTGGTAAGAGATAGTAAGCCAGATATTTTACTTATTCAAGAAACCAAAATGCCCAAAGAGAAAGTGGAAAAAATATATATGTCAAAAGATTATGGCAGAATAAGTGTTGACTCTGAAGGAGCCTCATGAGGTATAATTATCTTCTGGAACAAAAAATTTGTTGATTGTGCCTTTATTTTCAGTGAGAAGAACATTTTACTAGTGGAGGCTAAAAATTTGAAGGACAATCATTCCTGGAATCTTATTAATATATATGCTCCCAATACTATAAAAGGAAGACAAAAGTACATGCAAAGATTAAAATAAATCTAAAATCAATTCCAAAATGAGAGCTGGATTATCATGGGAGACTTTAATACCCCTCTTAAAAATGAGGAAAAAAAGGGTGGAATCCCCTCTCAATTAGACAATAGAACTAATCTTGGGGAGTATATTAAGGATGAATCTTTGTTAGATATTGATTTAGAAGGGATTGATTACACCTGGTCAAACCGTTGCACTAGGATTGATTTCATCTAGGTCAAACAGGATAGAGCCCTCCTTTCTCATGACTGGATCTCAAGGTACTACTTCTTTCTTTCCTCTGAAATTAGATTAGGGTCTGATCATTTCCCTATCTCTTTTTTTCAAGCAGATTAATAGTAGAAAGAACATCCCCTTTCGTTTTGAAAAAATGTGGCTAGCTCACCCTAAGATAAAAGATAAGATAGCTGAATGGTGGAATTATACTATTGAGGGGGGATCAATGTATAGAACTGCCAAAAATTTTAACTCTATCAAAAGCAATCTTAAAATGTGGAATAAGGAAGTTTTGGGAGACATCTTTCAAAGAAAAGGTAGATTGCAAGATGATATCAAGGATATTCAACAAAAGATTCATAAAGAAAGAATATCTAAAGAGAGAAAAAATATGGAAAATATTTTGACTGCAGACTATCATAACATTATCTCCAAGGAGGAAGCCTTTTGGAGACAAAGATATTGATATCTTTGGCTTAAGGCTGGGGACAAAAATACTATATTTTTTTTATATGACTGCAATGAAACACAAAGCAGTTAATAGAATCTCTAAGTTGCAATCTAAAGACAAGAGTATTAGGAAGGAGGAGGAAATTAGAAATGAGATGCTAAGATATTTCTATGTGCTCCTTTCTAAGGAGACTCATTTGGAAAGACCAGCTCAAGAAGAAATTATTTATGTTATCCCTCGGCTGGTTGATGATCCCACTAACAAAATGCTCCAAGCTATCCCTTGAAATAAGGAGATCAAGAATGTTGGTTTCTCTTTTGAGGGGGAGAAATCTCCTGGTCCTAATGGTTTCCCTATGCTCTTCTACCAGCACTTTTGGGAAATCATCAAAAAATATGTGCAGGATGTTGTCAAGGAATTATTTGGAACCAAAAGTCTCCTAAGGGAGCTCAACTCTACCTTTCTGGTCCTGATTCCTAAAAGGATGGGAGCTAATACTGTGGAAGAGTTTAGACCAATCATCCTTTGTGATTTCCTATATAAGATAATTTCTAAAGTCATAAATTCTAGACTGCTTCAAATTCTCCCAAAAATTATTCCCTCCAGCATAATGGATTTGTCCCCATGAGACAAATTCTTGATTCCATCATTGTTGCCCATGAGAAAATTCATTCTTTGGATAAAGCCAAAAAATAGGGCTTTATGATTAAACTTGATCTATCCAAGGCCTATGATGGAGTGGACTAGAAGTTCCTTCAAAATGTTCTAGCTTCTTTTGGTTTTAACAATGGGATAATCAAAATCATTATGCAATTGGTCTTGACCGTGTCCTCTTCACTCATTGTTAATACTTCCATTTTCTTCAGGCCCTTTAGAGGTCTTAGACAAGGTGATCCCATCTCATCTATCCTTTTTTCTATTCTTGTTGAATTCTTGGGGAGGTATATTTATAAAATGGTGGTTAAAGGCGAAATTATTGGAATCCAACCTTCCTCAGCTAGAACAATCTGTTCTCATGAGAAATTTGTGGATGATACGCTCATTATGGGGGAGGCCACTGTTAAAGAAGCAAGAAACTTGAAGAAATCCCTTTATCTTTACACAAATGCCACTGGTCAATTGGTCAACTAGTCTAAGAGCTCGATTTTCTTCAAAAATACCCCGGAGGAGAGACAGAAAAAGATATCCACTATCTTAGGCTACTCAATAGGGAAATTTCCCTCCTCTTACCTGGGTTTACCTCTTTGCTCCAAACCCCCCAAAAAATTTTGGCTCTCTATTATAGATAGATTTAATTATAAGATGGCTGGTTGTAAAGGGGCTCTTCTAAGAAATTCAGGGAAACTCCAATTGCTGAAATCTACTCTTCAAAATCTCCCTGTTTATAATATGAGTCTTTTCAAAATCCCTCATAAAATTGCTATTGAAATTGAGAAGATCCAGAAAAGATTCCTCTAGTCAGGGGTTGAAGAAAAGAAGAGACTTAGTCTTGTGGCTTGGGATAAAGTTTGCAAACCCAAGAAGCTAGGAGGTCTGGGTGTGAGAACCATAAAAAATGTTAATAAGGCCCTTCTGGCGAAACAACTTTGGAGAATTTTTTATGACCAAAAAGAATGGAATGGTATCATCAGAAACAAATACCTATGTAACCATATCTCCTTGGAGGACTATATTATAGAATATGTTACTATATCTAGATCCTACATCTAGAATAGCATAAGCTTGACCAAAGACCTTATCATCAAGGGGAAGAGATGGAAGTTGGGGAATGACAGGAGAATTGAATTTCGTGATGATGATTGGTTCCATAATGTGCCCCTTTCCAATAATCAAGAGTGGAAGTAGGCTATTGAAAGGTGTAAAGAAAACATAGGAACAAAAGCTAAAGAATACTGGTAGGAAAATAACTAGAGGAACCTAGGACAAGAGGACATCAGATTCATTCCCCTCTAGCATGAGTTGCAGACATGGCACATCAAAGACAATTTTTAGGACTCTATAGTGTGGGATTCAAGACCGAATGGAAAGTATATGGTGGCTTCTACTATCAATCTAATAACTAAAAAAGTGGAGAGACCTCTTTGCTCCTATGTTTGGTATAAGCATCTCACCCCCAAAATTAATTTCTTTTTCTGGCTCTTCATTCAAAATAAACCACTAACCCTTGATAACTTAACTAAAAGGGGTTTTTACATTGTGAATAGATGTATTCATTGTCTGGATCACTCTAAATCTTGTCATCATCTTATGCTCCATTTCTCTTTTACTCGTAAATTCTGGGACATTATCTTTAGGAAATAGAATCTATGCTAGTTCTTCCCTTGTCTTTGGCAAGATTTTGTTACTCAATGGTGTTGTCCATCACAGAACTCTACTGACAAAGATTTTTGGAATCTTATTCCTCCTCATTTATGTTGGTGTATCTAGGAAGAGAGAAATAATAGAATTTTCAGGGAGAAAAAGTCTTTCCCCGAGGTTTTTGGCAATCAAATTTGCAGAGCGCTGGAAGATAATTTTTTGTCTTCAATAAAAAAATAGATTCTAAGGAAATTATTAAGAATGGTGAATGACATTTCAATAATAAAACACACATTCCCAAGCCTCAAAGAGAAATGGCTACTTGGACTTCTCCTCCTGAGGAGTGGGTCAAAGCCAATTTTGATGGGGATGCTAAAGGCAATCTAGGTAAGGCTGGTGGAGGTGGTATAATAAGAGATAGAAATGGAACATATATTGGTGCCATAGTGGCTCCTCTGGGTATTCAATCTAATCATAGGGCCAAAGCCATGGTGGCTCTCAATGTCATCCTACTGGCAGAAGAGCTAGACTATAAGAAAGTATGGCTGGAAGGAGATTCTCTCAATATCATCAATAACATTAAAGGAGCTAGTAAAGCATCCTAGACTATAGAGCATATTATTGACAAAATTAAGATGAAGGCTTCGAATTGCATGGCCTTTCATGTCACCCAAAACTTCTGAGAAACCAACTAAGTGACAAATGGTCTTGCTAACATTGGCATCAAAATGACATCACTCACAAGTGGCTCAGTACTACTAAGGTCAATGATGATATTAATTTATTACTCAATCATGATAGAATTAACCATAAGGTAGGCATTATTAATGACATTAATCATACTAATTAATGGGAAATGTAATTGTAGTACAGCGATGAAATTCCATGTGAAGTGTCATAATAATTATGACATTATGTCATCGCATTCTCTCAAAGACATCAAAATAAAGCTTGGTATTTTGCATCTATACACAAAGCTTAATTTTTCTAAGGATTCAAAGAATACTAGTGAGAAGAACAACAAGAAGGAGAATGAAAAAATGGGTGATGACCTAAAAAGAGAAGAAACCGAGGTCTGCAAATGGAGGAATGAGAAGGAGGTCTAGAGAAAGATTAAAAAGGGGAAAGTGGAAAAACACCTAAAAAATCTCCATGGAAACAATAAGGATATAACAAAGGCATTTGCAGATGGTTGGGAGAATGAGAAAGTAAAAATTATGGGCAAATATTTTACCATCTGGTTAGACCATCTTCTGAAAATCACTAGTCTCTCTTTGGAGGGAATGCAGTTCTCGAAAGATAAAAAGGAGGGAAACAAAGCATACAAGACCATTCCAAAGACAGATGAGGAGTGGGCCATGCTCGTGAAAGGTAGCCTGGATTATGTCAACCTGTCAAACATAAAGCAAATTTGGGCGTTCATAATCAGAGCTATCATGGATTACTTCACACTCAATTATAGGTATTCAAAAGTGTATAACTATCATTTTGTTCTTGTAAATCACTTCAAACAAGACATTAAGGTTTCCTTCCCTTACTATCTATTAAGTTCACTCAATCAGAGCATTATAGATCATAGGGTTAAATCCTCCCCTATCTTGCATGAGGCGTTAATTCTTTTGATAGTGGATTATGTCAAGAAGAACATTCCTGAGCCTATCCCAAAGAAGATTGACAATGCTAAGCATAAGAGTACTGAAATTTCCTCTGGAAAGGATACCAGAAAATATAAAAAAAAAATCCACAAGGGCCCTGTTGATGTTGATATCACTCTGTCAATCTATGGTGACATTGAAGGAATGAAGATAGATGATGATGACCAGGATTTGGACTCTTTCAAGGAAGAGGGCCTTATGGGGGAGCAGAACAATAGAGAGGAAGCTGATAAGGGCATTCCCACCATCACTGATAATAAGGATGAAAAGGGGGAAAAAGAGGATACCCAAGATGAGAGCCTTGATGAGATTCAGGGAAAAATTGACAACCTGGTGGATAATTACATTGATGACTAGCAGAAAGACAACGAGGAGCACAATAACAAAAAAGAGGAAACCCTTGACAACTTGGAGAAAAGGACAAATCTGGAGACAGATGTTCAAGGCAAAAACCAACCTAACAAAGGAAAGAATGGGAATAATGAGGAGAAAGAGGCAGTGAATGAGGAAGCCGAGAAGGCCCAAAGAGATAAAATCTACATTGACCTTGAGGAGGATATCTAGAAAGACAACAAAAACATCCCTACTTTGCTTGAGAGCCCGAAGGAGAATAAAGAGGAGAATTATAATCAGAACTAGAGGAGTATGGAAGAATAATTGTGGGAAAAATAATTCAAAGTGAAAAGAGAAGTTAATATCACTTGCCTCCAAGTAGCTAGAAACAAGGCTATGTATGGTTTCAACATTGACAAATGGATTCATGATGACATTAAGGATCTTTAGACCAATTTTAAGAACATTGAAGATAGAAACTCTCTGCTGGGAGAAATAGTGGACAAGATGAGAAATGATGCGGTCATGTATTAGCAAGGGAAGGATGTTTTTGAAAAGGTCAAAAACAATAATACTACTCTGGAAGAAAAGCTTACTGCAATGATTGACAACAAAATGAAAAATATCAAGGAAAAAAATAACAACAATAATACCATGCTCATGAAGCTGACTAAGATAATAAAAGTGGGAATGCAATATTTTGTTGACAACTTGAAAGCACTTCATGCCCTACTAGAAGGGAACTACTATGAAAAAGCTAAACTGGAGGAAGATGGAAATCAGGATACTCCTACTTCAGGCCCGGGGACCAGAACTAGATCTACCACCAAAAAGATGACTGAGGTCCAAAGGAAAGACATTACCAATTTGAGGGTCTCAATTAAGAATATGGAATCTCACATGGAAGAGATTCAAACAATGGAAAACCAAATGGATGCTGCTGAGAAGTGATTCGGCTCTGTTGAGCTATTATTTTTGCTGGTAGTCTCTTCATTCCTGTTTTGCTGGAAGATTATCATAGTAGATTTTTGTTTCTTTCTTCTTTTTATCACTCTTAACTGTGTAATCAGGGGTAGTGCCCTTTTTTGGTTCTCTGTCTACTGTTGGGATAGAATGTTGTTTTTTTGGTCCTAGTTGCATATTTTTTCTCTCATTATTAAAGGGTTTTGGGGACCCTTCAAAACCTGTAGTTACCTTAATCAAAAACATTAAATGACCATCCATGGTCTTTAAAATGCCAAATAACCCTTAGTGGTCATGTTCCATTTCCCTAGGATCCATGGTGACCCTGATGTACCTCCATGGTTCAGGCTCTGACCTTGGTGCTCCTGCACCATACTCCACAGCTTAAAAACTTTCCAAGCCCTCTTGGAAATCCAGCAAGCACAAACATGTCAGCAAACAAAACTCTTTATCTTGACCTTTGTTTTATAAAGATCAACATTAGTGATATATGGCATCCTCTCTTGATGCTTCTCCTTTATGCACTCATGCATTTCTAATTTAGGCTTGCCTCTTATGGGAAAAATGTAGACCACCATCTAGTCCCAAATATGCACTCCATCTTTAGTCTCTTATCCTAAGACCACTACTACCATCTGCAACTCTTCATTGTCTTCAAACTTCAAGTCTCTTCCCATTGAGACCAATGTATCTTGGATCACATCCCTCTCCTCTTGGCATTCTAAGTCTTCTTCAACATTCATGACTACCTTTTGAGTGTCACCAATGACCCCATAGTTAGGTTCTTCCTCGCCTACTATCCTCTGTTGTTGGTCTTCACCATCATGCCATTCACCTAGGCATACCAACAACTCACTAGTCAACTTGGTTTCCTCTCTAGCCATGCCACCATGTTGTTTGTCTTATTCCATCACCAAAGGACATTGTGTTGCCTCCACCTAAAGAATTTCTTCATATTCAAGCCCCTCAAGACTTAATTCACTGCTAAAACCATCAACATCTTCCTCTTGTACCTTTGATTCGGATTGTAGAACCTCTTTGCCCTTAGGTTCATCCACTTCTTCATTTACAATCTGTTGCTCATCTTCATCTGCTTCTTTTTCAATGAGTGATGCAATCCACTCTAGCTTCTTTTGATGCTTTTCCAAATCCTCTGTAATGCTTCTTAGCATTTCCTCTTCTTCTCTCTTCTTCTTTCTCCTTTCTTCTCTTTTCCTCTCATTGGCCAAGTACTCTTTAAGAGCATTGTACATCTCCTTCTTTGATTCTTTTAGGTACATCTTCACCACTCAATCGAGACTTTTTGTTGGGCTTTAGTACCACTTGGTGTAGAGAGGATGTGTGTGATATCCTACTAGCCCATACCCTGATCAATAAGGTGATCAATCAATCAACATCTAGAGATGAAACTTGTCCAATCTTAAAGAAAAGCCTCCACCCTTGTTCTAGCACCTTATTACATCATAACATGGACAATTTACCATGTCCACCAGCCCTCAAATTCTGGTTGAGAGATCTGTAATGCAACTCACTCCAAGAGCCTAATCTCCTTATAGTTGTGTCTAGTCAGTCTCTACCTTTAACTCACAAAATTTCTAAACAACTAGGGAAACTCTCAATGGTTTTAGATACCCTTTTCATTGTTACAAGACATATCCCAAATCTAAGGTAATCTCCTTTGGACCAACTACCAGATCCAATACACTTGCAACACACAAATAGGCCTAATTAGCACCCATTTACAAAGAAACCTATGCAAGGACTTGCTCCCTTGACTTCTAACCATGAAACAGTCTTAGTACATGGAAAAACACTAAGGATTATCAAGTTTTTGGGTCACCAACACTTGCGTATGCTTTTAGGTATCAAACCCTCCCTTCTAGGGTCCCTAGGCTAGGGCTTGTTCACAAGGACACTTGAAAATCTCTTGAGATCCCCCCCAATGGATCTAAAACATCCCCATGGACCCTAAGGTTACATCATAAACTCTTATGTCATTCAATGGCTTACATGACATCATTTTTTATCCTATTAACCAAATGATTACAATCATTACAAACATGACGCAAATAACATTAAATGACCATTCATTGTCTTTAAAATGCCAAATGACCCTAAGAGGTCATCTTCCATTTCCCTAGGATCCATGGTCACCCTGATGTACCTCCATGGTTTAGGCTCTGACCTTGGTGCTCCTGCACTAGAATTAGAGGCAAAGAATGTTGAATGATCATAATTTACATCCTTCCACCAAGTGGTAGTACCTTTATAATGAAAGAGAGAGTAATCTATAGTCAGATGATTGGTAGAGAATCACTTTTGACATCGAAAGGGGAGGCCCTCATAATTTATTTATTGAGTCCATGGATTGTCCCTGAACATGAGAACCACACCCCCTAATAGAGGTGTGGATATGTCAATGTCAACCAAAATGTGACTGAAGGTAGAAAGGCCCATCGTTGTCGCAGCCTCATCCACCTTTAAGAAATAGCCAATAGAGTTCTTGATGGCCTCAAAGAAAGAATTCTCCCAAAATGAAGGGGAAGATTGGAGAGACAAAAACACACTCAAGGAAAACTTAGTGGTTCAGTAAGTGGGTTAAAGGAGACTGTCCAAGGTTTGGATGAGAGAGAGTGATTTACCCAAACCCACAGCTTGCTCAGCACCAAATCACAGTCTTCAAAAGAAGAAAAAATGGAAATAAAAATTCACTTTGCACAAGGGAAAATATCAATGTTACCAAAGACTAAGGGTCTCCAAGAATATTTTACCCAGTGATGCAGATCTAGAAGAGAAGGCTAGAAACTAGGGAATCTACAGACCAACTTACAATGCTAATAGAAAACCACATAATCCACCAAATCTAGACCACAAAACACCACAAGGGATGACTTTTCATAGACAAGAGGTCAAGATTTCTCCTTTGCAAGACTAACAGAAGAAAATATGGAAACACAAGAAAAGATTCATCTACCAGTAGTAGAGAGAGGTTTCGTGAGTACCCCCTCATTCATTTCCTTAATAAACCTAGTACCAGGTCTTTGAGAAGAGTTCCCAATGAGCACCACTCCATCAGAATCCCTTTCACCAATAGTGTCAGGAATAGAAACAAGAACCCTTGAATCACCCACAGCCAGATGCCAAGAACCAAATACCAAATACTCCAACTTGACAACTGTTGAAGCAAAGAGATTAGGGCAAGAGAAAGTCTAATGTTGTCCACCAGGGATGGAAATGGGAATGCACATGTCCTTTGATCTAAAACACAAATCAGATAGGGTCATAGTAGATGAAACAAGCGCAAGAGACGGAACAAACACCTAGTTAGTTGCAGAGGTGGCATGGACGGGAGCCAGAGCGTGTTCCATTTCAACCTCTTCTACAATTTGATCATAAATTTTTCAAATATTAAATTATCATTACAATTTTTTTTTTGATAAATTAGTTTTAAAAGTGGTCAAAATTTAAATTTAAAAATATAAAAAATTATATTATGAAATAATAATGTTGATTATTATAAAAATATTTAAATAAAAATAAATTATTATGTTACTTTTCAAATATTAGAAAATTATTATTTTAATAAAACTAACATTTAAACTATACAGTTTTACTAGATTAAATTAACAAATGCTAGATACTTAGTTATTAAAAATTAAAAGCAAAAATTACTTATACAAGCACTTAAAAGGCAACGATTATCAAACACTTAAAATTAAACACCCATATACACTTAAAAAAGTAATATAAATTTTTAAAATATAATTATTGCCAATATCTGTTTACTATAATTCTGAATTTTATCCTTCCTAAATTTTTGGCACAACACACTCTTGTTTATCTCTGGATATAAAGGAAATGATTGTAGTTATGGGGTATGATGGTTATGGATGGGTAGGCTAATTTTAAGTGTTAGATTGTCATTACATTGTCAAATAGCTAGCTAACTTCTACGCAATGATAATGTATGCAGTGAGAGCATTGGATGTTATAGACTACATAAAGGTACGTAGACATTATTGACATCCAGAATGGGTTGAAGCTAGTACGTGTACTAACTGCAAGACTATTGTGGTGGAGCTGGAGGGCCATGGAGCTATAGAGATTGAAGAAGGTGTTGGAAATAGAGAAGAATATGGTGATCATTGTTGGAAATATATGTATATTTGGTTGTTATTGTTTATTTCCAATGATCTAAAACATTATGGTCTAGAGGTGTTTGTGTTTTATAGAACACTGTGGTCCAGAAGTGTTTGTTGGTGACATATTCAAGTATACATTTGAAGAACAAATTTGGAGAAGGAAGGTTTTGTGTTGGACATGTTAAGTATTACAAAATAGTGAAATATGGGTATGTATTCAATGCTACATAACAGTGGATGATAGGTATGTATTCAATTATATAGAATAGTGGAATACATGTATGTATTCAGTGCTATAGAATAGTGGAAGACAAGTATGTATTATCAAGATCATGGGAGCATGGTGGAATGATGTTTGTTAGTGTTTTAGTGCTATATTCTTAGGTCCAAAATTCAATGTTTCAATAACATAGTTATATAGTGATATACAATTGCATATGACATTTGTTCAGTTATATTTTCTAGAAGGTTTCTTCTCTATAAATTAAGGTTGAAGATGTGCATATGTGATTATTACTGTATATATCTTGGTTGTGTTGTTTCCCAGTGATTCAAAAACAAATTTTGGTGATCCATAAATTATCTTACAAAGTGATGCAATTATGATCAATTATTTATTTGGTCTAGAAACGGGTCATGTTGGCTTCTAATGTGGAGTTTGGATCTCACCTTTTCATGTGGAGGTCCGAGGATAGTTGGCATGTAGTGTGGTTCTTTGGCAGTATGATGCTACATGTTTGATCTGACTATGGAAGTTATTTCGGTGAATGTGGATTTGGTATTGGGCAATGTGTAACTTGTTCATGGTCCCTCATTCTTTTGGATTGGATCATGTCTCATGCTTTTTTATCTTGGTATTGCATTTAATTTTTATCTCTTATCTAGATGGGTTCATGTTATGTGTGACCTATATTTTGGTCCAGATGCTTATGTCATAGGATCTAATTATAATTTTTTGTTGACATACCCGAAATATAATTTGGTTTTAATTTTATTTTGGCATGGCTGATCTTGTTGTAATTCCAATGACATATATTATATATAAGTATAGAATCGGCTTTGACAAAATGCCTGAGAGAGTTGTGACCAAAACAGTGAAGGTCTATAAGCAAATTTTCATAAGAGTGGAGTTTAATTTATGAGGTTGTTGTTTTTTGAAGGAGAAAAGGTAGAGACAGTGTGTTGATGAGGTTTCCAGAGTTGTGTAGGATAGACACATTATTAGGAGAAATTCTCTTTATATATTATGAGATATTTGTATGTACAGTTTCCTTAGGATAGTGAGTCTTGGGTGCACAAGTTCTTTTCTATATCTTTCTACTTTTCTAGTGACCCTTTGTTGCAAGTCTAGAGCAGTGAGCTATCTACATTCAATTTTGTATTGGAACCAAGTCTCTGCTTGCAAGTCTAGAGAAGTGAGCTCCTACTTTCCTTGTAATCAGACTATATATAAGTGACTTATCTTTGTGGGAAAGTGCTCACTGTGTTTTTTCCAAGTTTGGGTTTTTGAAATATAAAAAATATTGGTGTTCTTGTGTTGTTTTAGTTCATTATTTTTTGAATGTGTTATAAGGTGAATATTCAAGATAGTTGATTAATTAAGTGATTTTTTTAATATCGATTAACCCCCCCCCCCTCCTTAACATTTGGTGTGTGTTGAAAATTTGGTATCAGAGAAAGGTTCCTCTTGGGGAAACTTACCCTCTTGAGGTTGATCTAGAGTCTTGAATACCATGTTTTAAGAAGAAATCTATGATATAATTGAACAAATTGATTGGGATGAAGATGTCAATATGGATTGTATGTTGAGGACTACTTTGGCTGGTCTGAATAGAACCAATTTTAATTTTAAGAGGGATAAAGATAAGTTTGTAGTTCAAATAACACTTTTGGAAGATGGAAGGAAGGAAATAGAGGATCTTGATGAGAATTTGATCAACAAGACTGATGAATTCTCCAAACTGAAAAAGGAGTTAAAATATGTCAAGAGAAATTTTGAAAAAGGGTTTAAAATGGAAGATGAAAATGAATTACTTAGTACAAAGCTTGATGAGAAGAATAGGGAGTGTGCAATTCTACAAATTTAGGTTGAGAAACTCATAACAAAACCCAGACAATTAAAAGGTGAAAAGGACAAAGTGGATTCTTCATTATTGAAGAGCCTTGAAGAAAGAAATGAATAAAAAATAGTGGAAAACAAAAGGGATTTGTGAGACCAGAAGAAAATGAAAGGGAAAAAAATGGTAGATTAGATGTAGATAAAAGATAGAAAGGGCATGTTGAATCAGAGACCTTATCCTATTCATTTCATGTATTCATCTTTTAATGGAGTTTCTTTTTATTTCAATAAAATAGGGCACAAATCTAGTGCATATAGAAGTTAGAAAAGAGGTTATGTCTTTAATGGAATATTCTATCATTGGAATAAGTTTGGTCATAAGGCTTTTCAGTGTAGAAGTAGAATGGATATGAATAGAACTGTTAACAAATTCAATAGATATTGATATGGTTACAATAGATATGGACAGAGAGTGGTTGTTTTCAAAATAGATAACAATGTTAGAATTAATGGATTTTCAAGAATTAAAAAGGATGGTTTAGTTTTCTATAAATGTAACATGATGAGACATATTGAAAGGTTTTGCAAAAGTATGCATCAAAAGGATGAGCATTCAATGGTTGTAGAAGACTTAGAGGGAAATAACAATACGTCTTTGATGTAGAGAATAGAAGATTCTTCTGAAGGTGGTATGGCATTCATTCTAGGTGTTGTTCCCTCTTCTAATAAATGACTCTGACTGCATCGTCTAAGGTGGATTTTTCAAGTGAATCTATTTCCCCCACTAGTTTGAGTGCTAAATATCTTTCCAACATGAAAATAAGGCTTGAAGGTTTTTCTAGAGGTAAGATTCTTGTTTTGTGGTCTGAAAATGTGACTATATGGTTTGGCAAACAATTTATCAATTTTTTGATGTTCTTAATGACAATAATTATTTGGTTGTTTAAGATCATTTGTGTGATTGAGACGTGGAGATTTGAAGAGCGAGATATTAGTGTGAAGGAGTGAAAAATAGATTGTGAGTTAGAGATGGAAAAAATGATAAGTGTGAATGATAAACTCACACTTTTCCATAAAATGAATTTATTTGTTCTATGTTAAAGTGTTTTATATGGTGCATTTTCTAAGATTGATGAAAGAGTTAACTACAAGGAGGATGTTTGCTGATATATTCATGTCAATTTATAAAAGTATGATTATGAAAAATTAAAGAAGTTCAAATAAAATCATTTATTTGTGGGTGTTGGAAATGGAGAAGAAGATGGCGAGCATTTTTGGAAATAAATGCATGTTTGGTTGTTATATTATGTTTCCATTGATGTCAAACATTATGGTCCAGAGGTGTTTGTATTTTCACAAACACTATGGTCTGAAAGCATTTTTTGTTGACATGTTCAGGTATATTAGAAGAAATAAGTTAAAGAAGGAAGGTTGTGTGTTGGAAATGTTAATTACTATAGAAAAATTGAAGATAGGTATGTATTCAATGCTATAGAATAGTAGAAGACAAGTATTTATTCAATGTTATAGAACAGTGGAATACAAGTATGTATTTAGTGCTAGAGAAGTGTGGAAGATGGGTATGTGCTCTTGAGATCATATGAGCATGATGGAATGGTGATTTTTAGTTCTTTAGTGCTATATTCTTAGGTCTACAAGTCAATGGTTTAGTAACAGAGTTATATGGTGATATACAATTATACATGACAGTTGTTTAGTTGTTTTTTCCAAAAGGTTTCATCTCTGAAAATCAAGGTTGAATATGTGCATATCTGATTTGTATTGCATTGGTCTTGGTTGCGGTTTTACTTGGTGATCAAGAAATAGTGTTACCAAGTGATGCAGTTATGATCAATTATTTATCTAGTCTAAAAATGTGTCATGTTTTCTTCTGACATGGAGTTTGGATCTCACCTTGGCATGTGGAGGTTTGAAGACAAGTGGCATGCAATGTGTTTCTTTGGTAGTGTGATGCTACCCATTTGAAATGACTATGGAAGTTATTCTAGTGAATGTGGATTCGGTATTGGGAAATGTATAATGTGTTCATGGTCCCTCATTCCCCTGGAGTGGATCATGTTTCATGTTTTTGGTCCAAGTATTGCATTTAATGTTTATCTCTTATCTGAATGGGTTCATGTTATGTGTGACCTATATTTTGGTATATATGCTTATGAAATAGGATCTAATTGTAATTTTTTGTTGACATGGTTGAAATATAATTTGGTTACAATTTACTTTTGGCATGGATGGCCTTGTTTTAATTCCAATGACATATCTTGTACATAAGTTTTTAGAATTATTGAGTTGTTTTTGGCATTGATGTCAAAACCTCCATGCCAACACTCTAGCGGTACCAATTTGTTAGTCTTATAAGGAAATGAGAGGGGGGTGAATCAATGCAACCACAGATTTAAAAAATATTTTCATAAACTTCCAAATAAACCAACATGCAAGGGTAAGTGAAATAAAGAAGGAAAGTAAAACATGAATCCACAAATGTAGCACAAGGACACCAATATTTTGTGTGGAAACCTTTGTTAGAGGGAAAAACCATAGTGGGGATTAGTACCCACAAATATCACTACTACAACAATAAGATATGTCATGTTAGGATCATTACATCACCCTGTTAAGGGTATACCCAATTAAGAGTATTTATAACCTGGTTAAAGGTTATTACAATAGTCATATTAAGAAATACTATGTTAAGAGATTTAAAATTCCTTCTGAGAGTCACCTTGTTAAAGGATTTAGTCTTCATCCATGTTAGGATCTTGCATACCTTGTTAGGAGTAACCTTGTTAAAGTATTTTAACAGCAAGCCTGTTAGAACTTATCTTTAGTAAAACTCAAATGAGTGATCTAAATATAGCACTTTATGCTTGGCATATCCACTATTCTTCTCAAATGTGTTTCTCTGATTTCACTAACACTTTTGCCCAAACTTCTTAACCACCTTCGTTGATCACAACCACCGCATCACAAAATAACCACACTAACTTAACAAAGTTTCATCCTTTTATAGAACTTTAAGTCGATGGAATAACCCTAAAATGTATTACCTAAGTCGACCTTAAATTCACAAAAATTTGTGTGAGAGAGCATGCCAATGTATCAATTTGAAATCCTCAATGTCATCCCTAAACACTTTAACACTCAAACTTATTGGGATTTTACTTTGACCTCACTGATGAATGATTGATCCAACTAAACTCAAAATGTACATTATTTATTATTACTAGTGTTTGCCTCAAATCTTTTCATGTATGTTGAATCAACTTACATGATCATAGATGTAGGAAAAACTGATTTTTTAGATACTTTGTGTCTGACTGCACCATCTAAATCCTCAAGATTATCATCATACATTGAATTTACCAATTTTATTTGTATTATCACTGATACAAGGAACACTTACAAAAATCCTTATGAAATCAACTTCATCACTGATGAATCAGATCTAACTTTCCTAATGCACTTTTTTTCTAGTAATGACAACACCAAAACTAACTGTAATCATCTAGGATTCAATCATCTTCATCATAATTCTAACAATCTCCCCCTTTGGCATTGATGGAAACACTTAGGAAAAATTGCTAAGTGTCTAGCTATGTAAAAATGAAATCAATTAAGTATAGAGCTTCAAGAAAAAATAACCCCCTTAGGATTACTCCCCCTAAGGTAATTAAAAACAAATCATGCAATACCATGTAACATAGTACACTGCTATATCTGTACTACTCCCCTTACAAATAATTAGCCAATTTCGCCACTCTATACAACTACCCCTTTGACAAAAATGACAAAGGTATTACAATAGATAAAAAAAATATTATTGACATTGAGAGTAGGAAATTCCTATTAAAATCTACTAAATACATCACCAAAATTGGTCTTTAAGACATGTAGATCATTCTCCCATATCTTCTTGAGGTTTTATATGATAACTGTCTAACAACATATCAAATAGGCTAATTCCTCCAATGCATCCACTTTATTAATATCAGGTAGGGCTAATACAATGTTTGCATCTTTAAATCCTTGTAATAAAATTTCCAACTTGGGAATCAGTAGAATTTGCAGCTCCAACAATGTACCTATTCTATTCTCCTTCTCATTATTGTAAGTCTTGAGTTTATGATTGATGACACTTACTTGAGCTCCAAAACTTGTAGTAGATCGGGTGATAGGATAAAAAATTTATACTAACAATATTATCTCTTGTTGGGCTTCACACCTTTTCCTTTCTATATCTTTCAAAAAATGTGAGAAATTAAAATTTGAGGTGATAATCTTACCACCTTCTTTTAGAGCTTCTTTTACCCTATTAACACCAACTGTCAATGAACCTCTATCAAGTGCAATTATGTTGGGATAAATTTTTTGATTTCTTCTTCTCATAATCCTTTTTTGCCCCTATTTTTGTTACATCTTATAAAATTTTCATGTGATCACCTGCAGCTGTCACTAAATGAGCCAATTGATCAATAGGTGTATCCTTTTCATCATATGTTATGATCATATTGATCCCATGGTAGGTAGATCCCTTATGTGTTCTTTGTATGTTTATTTGGTATTTCCCTTAATTTGTATTCTCTTGGGAGAATCTCATACTGGAAATGTAATCATTAGAGTTGTTTATGTTTCTGTTAAAGCCATTGATCTTGTTAAAGTGTTAGCAATGACTTTAACATGGGGGCATACACTCTACTCACCTTTTTGCACACACGCACTTTCAAAATATTTTCAAAACTTAAAAATTTTATTCCTTTATGGATTGGAGACTAATCCTTAAAGCATGGATTTTTTCCTTATAGGATCTCTTGATCCCTCCAGTTTCAATTTACAATGTTTTGATCCCTTAAGGCCGGAAGGTGTCCTTAAGACTAGATCTCTCTATGTTTTGACTTTACTCTTTTGGAATAGAATATTCCTAGGAGTAAATCCTTGATGGATTGATTAGTGAGTAGCCACATTCACTAAGTAGTTCAACTCCATCTTTCCACCTATACTTTTCCTTGTGTGATTCACAATGGGACATAGGTTCTCATTGGGTGAGGTAATCACAACCTCTCTCTTTTTCTCTTTGACTAGTGATTTATCTCTTATCATAATCTTGGGGTTAATAAAGACTTAAGTCCCTGGGGGATTTAGGATTCCTTTATCCCTTTTGATTTCAATAATATTATCTTATCTTTATGATCTCCTTTACCAAGAGTTCGCATCGAGTCCATACTCTCGCTAAAGTGGGGGCTAAATGTATAGTCAGAAAATGGAAGCACTTTCATTTTGGACTAGTTTAGCCCTCCAAGTAAGTGGTTTGGGGTCATTTCAAGAACCTTTAATGGTTCTTTTGACTTGGATCTGGATTTTCCCCCTGTTCTGCCCCATTTTCCACTTCTCTCCAACCTGTTTCTAGCACCCTGATCTACAAATATGAGTTTATTGACCTTAGGGTCAAGGTCGACCTTCTGGGTCAAGGTTGACCTCAACCCTGACCTAGGTCAAGTTCAACCTCAACCTTGACCTAGGATAGATTCTACCTCGACCCTTACCCAGGGTCCAATTTTCATGTTTCTGGGGTTTCCAGATGTCGAGCTTCAAAAAGATTTAATTCCCGCTTTCGGATTGGTTGTTTCGGTCCTTGAGGAAATGACTTGAAATTATATTTAATATAGGTCCACTTCTAATGGTATAGGTCTAATTATAATTTAATTCTCCTATGTAGGCCTCTCTAGAAGATTGTGCCCTAGATTGGTATATAAGGAAGCCTTCTCCTCTCATTTTCTCTAAGCAAGAAGGAGAACAATCTAAGAATCTAAGACGCAAGAAGAAAGTTCATTCATCCAAACTCTATGCATGATCTATTGAATCAATAATCTACTCTCAAGCATTCAAGAATTAAAATACATTCAAGCATTCAATTCATCAAGGAGATCCATTGGTAGCCATCGAAGGATTTAAGCTCTATGGAGGCTTCTTGTTGAATATTTCTCCATCCACATCCATGCAAGCCTTTTCCTATTCCAAGATCCATTCAAGATTGGTGTTGAAGATCTAAAAGCAATTGATTTGAGACATCCTACATTCCTACATTCTACACTCTACATTCATTTGGTGCATACATACTTGTGGATCCAAGGATTTGAATCCTCCACAAGGGTTTCTATATAAACAAGGTGAATTTGTTTATTTATGCAATTTCAATTATAATTTAAGGTAAATTCCAAAACTGGGGTTTGACCATGGCAAAACCCTCTCCACAAAAAAAAACCATTTTTATTGTAGGTATAGGTACATGACAGAAAATTTAAGAGCAGATTTGGATACCCTTTTCGGCCAACTTTCGGGATCCGTGAATAGAATTTTCATCAGATCAGTGTAGGTTGAGGTCAACATTTTGGGGTATAATTGCACCCCCATAAAGAGGTCAAGGTCAACCCAACTTAGAAAAGAAAAATATTTATGGGTTTTGTCCATCTCTGAGTTTCTATTCTAGATCTGAATGCAGAATTTATCAAAACCTGACACAGACATCAGAAAATAGGCTTTTTTAGATCTACTATATTTTGAGGTTAGTACTTGTCTTTTATCCATTTCAATTAAGGTCTTAATCAATTCAAAACTATTTATCTTTATCCATAATTTGATAATATAAGGTTTTCTTCTTTCTTCTTATTTCTAATTGATGGATGCATTTGTGCGTTAACCATTTTCTTATGGTTGATCAAAGTGGATCTTTCCTTTGTGAAATTTTGGGCTAGGAAGATAATCTTATCTTCCCCCAAAATATTACACATTTACACCCCTCATCATCACATCTTATTATCATATATCTTATCTTACAGTTACCTCAGGCACTAAGTCTGAAAATATATCTCTTGCAGACTGTTTAATTTGTGCCTCCTTCTTCTGATCCTTTTTTATTTAGAATTAATAGTCATAGAAACATTCATCATTTAAGTAGGGCTCATTTTAATCAAGTCTATTGGCCCTTGAATAAAATGTATGTCATCTTCATCCATCTCATCGAAACTTTTCCTAACAGAAGACAGATAATGTTACCTTTTATTTGTCCTTGTCTACAGTCTTCCCCTTAGGCTTCTCTTTCTTTTCTTGTTCTCCTTTCATATACACATCCTCATTATATGCATGTCATTGCTTCTCCTTATCTTCATCTCCACCAGTTTTCTCTACAACTCATACTTGTTGTTGCCTACCGTTTGATGCATTCACTATGGTATCATTAGTCACAATATCTTCCATGACTTATTTTGTCCATGTAGTATCATGAGTATCCACTTGTTCATTTTTTGTATCCTTAGGCTCATTTTGATCATTCATGAGTGAAATGTCATCTATGGTGATATTAACACCATCAATCTTCCATCCATCATTGGTTTGATTAATTTTAGGTTCATCGTCATCTTTTTCCTTCTCATCTTCATCTTTGTGCTCATCTTCCTCCTCTTCAACAAGACCCAAGTGTTTCTTCAAAATTCTCTCAGTCTCTTCATGAACTGATTGAGTTTCACCAATGAGTAACCTTGCCAACCTTTTCTTAGTCTTAAATGTCAGTCTAATTTTATTAAGATTCTCTTTGATTTCCTCCTTTGAAATTTACATATGTAATTGGACTAAAACATATTCAGTCAATTCTTTATCTTTCTTTAATGTATCACTCCACCTAGATTCAATCTTGTTGTACAGAGATGTGGGGATGTGTACTTCCAACTCAATAAGATATTTGCATAGTTTATTCATACTAAATACAACTGCATCCTCAATTTGATTATTCTCTTCTTTATTGAATTTATCATTATATTTCTTAACATCAACCATTACACCCCACTTTTTAACTCTATTCACTATTGTATCTATTGAAATAAACTTACTCATTCTGGTTTGTCAAATTTTATGGTTGGGGAACCAACTTCCTTGGACTTCTTACCATTGGTCTTCAACTCCTTCTGGCCATCATCTGATTCAGAACCTTCTTCCTCACTCCTTTTATCTTCCTTGTTCCTTTGAGATTTTTCTTTCTTCCTCTTACCAGCTACCTTATTTTTTGCAGTATCCTTCTTTTCTTTTGTGGGAATAATGGAAGGGTGTGTACTGAGAGGGAAGGTTGATTCAGTACCCTTAAATTTTTTTATCAATTATCCTTAAGTAATATTTTCTTGCATTACCAACCATATTTATTTTCTACCTTATGCATGTAATATCATAACATAAATGTAATTGCATGTAAACATTCATAGAAACATTCATGAAACTTAGTTACACATGACAAAAGAATTGGTCACACAAAAAACCCTTGTTAGAAGCTAAAAACTACGGTGGGGATGAAACCCACAAAGCTTCACTATCTGCACAGTGGAAGGTGTTGGTTAAGGCTACAAGTGTGATCAATTATGATGATCTTACCTTGTTAGGAGTAACATTTTAGACTTGTTAGGTCTACTCGGTTAAGATGTTTTAACAACGTTGTTAAGTGTGCACTCGGTTAAGAGATTTATAATAAGACTGTTAATTCCACCTTCTTAAAGGATTTCTTCTATTTGCTACAATTGGTAGAGAGTAGTCAAAAATACTTATGACCTGATGGTATGCAATCTTGAATTTCTGATTATAGATCCTTTAAGTTCACATAATGTATGTATCACCTATAGTAATGGATAGTACCTCTGTTCTTCTCGGTAGCCTTGAATCTTAGTTCTTCATAACTAAATTTTTTCTTTTGTGTCCTTCTACATAAAACTCTTTGTCTAATCCATAGATTTCCTTGTGCAGCTACAATCATCATCTTCTTGAATGATTATACATCTATATATACAATGTATTGACCTAATTAGGTTTCATGCTTTACAAGAAAAACTCTATGATCAAAGGTTTACAAGTTGACCTTGATCTCCTAATTTGCATGTTTACAATCAATTAGACTGATTAAAACTATTACATATGATTTACTTGATCCTCAAGAAATGGTTTTATAGCTAAGCACAAAGGTATTTTTAAGATTGAAGTTCTTTAGCTAACATGTATCTCCGATCCACTTTTCTGGGAATAAAACTATCTCTCGGTAGACTGGTGTTTAGTCTTCTCTGTAGACTGTGCTCTCGGTTTACTCTATGAACTATGTTGATGGTTTACTCTTTTAACTGTATATCAGTGATAGTGCTATTGGTGTTCACTAATTTTGATGATCATTATGCTTGACTATTTTGGTGACCTCTACGCTTAATTGTTTCGGTGACCATTGTGTTTGACTGAATGCTGTCACTTGGTAATCATGTAACCGATGGTTCAATTTTTTTTCCTTGTATACTAATGACAACTTATGATCATCAATATCCCCCTTTGGCATTAGTATCAAAATTTGATATGTGTAAACTGATATTTTCAGTATATACACCAAGTGTTTACCTTGTAAAATGACCCCCCCTATGTCCATGCCCCAGTACAGTGTATGTACATGTTTCCTCCTTTGTGTATTTCCCTCTTTGGATTTTTAAATATTTTCCTTCTTTGTAATGTATATACATTTTCCCCCTTATACATATATTTTCCCCCTTTTTAGTGTAGACATATATTTTCCCCCCATTTTTTGAAAATAATGACAAAGGTATAGTACTTACAACTTGTCAAATATGTGGGTATGGAATTTTTGAATATCTTCCATCTGCTTCTCCCATTTCTCCTTGAGGTTTTCGAGGGTCATGTGATCTAAAGTGATTCAGGCGTGCATGTCATATATACTCTCGGTAACTAACATTTCTGGGGTGGCAATTAATGTCTTTGTCGAAGTCATGTGTTTCAACAGTGATGTGAGATTCAGGAGTAACATAGCTTGGAGCTCGGTTACCTCAACTCTGATTTTTCTTTCAGTCTTTTGAATCTCAAGTATCAACCATTTTGCTTCTACAATCTTCTCATAATGCAATTGAACTGTATTTTCCTTGGTTGTGAGACTTTGTGCACTAGCTTTAAGATCTTCATCTATTTTAGCTATCTTTTCACTATGCTCGGTAGTGAAATGCTCTAGTGTGCACAACTTTTGAACTAATTTGACTACTTTTGATAGTATTAGTTCTAATGTAGTAACTATCTCAGAAAGTTTTACCTTTTTTTCTACCACTTCTTGGTTGATCTTCTCTGTGAGCTTGTATTGACACTTTTCTTCTGCATGTTCTTCAATCACCTTATCAGCTTCCACATTCTGTGATGTAATGGCCTCGGTGAGAACTGCTAATTGATCAAGTATTGGTTCATTTTGATCAATTTGAGTGTTAGGTACTATCTGCAATAGTATTTACTTTGTATTATTTAGGACTTGGGAATTTTTTTGCTCCTTCTTGATCTTGTCATGTATTTCCTTTCTCTTGCAAAGTTCTCAGTGATCTTCCTCCTGTCATCAATAGCTAATGTTCTTTCTTCTTCAGCTTGTCTAGAATTATTCATAACATCATTCATTATTACCATCTGTGTCTCTTGACTGATTTGCAGTACCTTTACTTGTTCTATCAGATGTCGATTGATTTCATTAAGACTTGTAATTCTTCCTTTAGATGTGTTAGATGTATTTCTATATGTAGATCCTGATGACTCAAAAAAATCAGGTATCTCTTCTTCATGATAGTCAGTTTCATTTGTATCGAGATGCCATGACTTTCTTTCATCCAATATCTCTCTCATCTCTCATCTTTCTTCTTTTTATTGCTCATAGAAGATTTGTATCTGCAACTTCTGATTCTCAAAATTCTTATCAAGCTTATACCTTTCCATTATATGATCTTTTCTCTCAAGTTATTTAAAATTTTCCAAATAAGAGATCTATCTCTGATACCAATTGTTGGAATAATGGAAGGGTTTGTACTGAGAGGGGAGGGGTGAATCAGTACCCTTAAAACTTTTTATCAATTATCCTTAAGTAGTATTTTCTTGCATTACCAACCATATTGATTTTCTACCTTATGCATGTAATATCATAACATAAATGTAATTACATGTAAACATTCATAGAAACATTCATGAAACTTAGTTACACATGACACCAGAATTGGTAACACAGAAAACCCCTGTTAGAAGGTAAAAACTACCGTGGGGATGAAACCCACAAAGCTTCACTATCTGCAGAATGGAAGGCATTGATTAAGGCTACAAGTGTGATGACTTATGATGATCTTACCCTATTAGGAGTAACATTTTAGACATGTTAGGTCTACTCGGTTAAGATATTTTAACATTACTATTAAGTGTGCACTCGGTTAAGATATTTACAATAAGACTGTTAAGTCCACCTTCTTAAAGGATTTCTTCTATTTGCTACAATTGTTAGATAGTAGTCAAAAATACTTATGACCTGATGGTATGCAATCTTGAATTTCTTATTACATATCCTTTAAGTTCACATAATGTATGTATCACCTATAGTGATGGATAATACCTATGTTCTTCTCGGTAGCCTTGAATCTTAGTTCTTCATAACTGAATTATTTCTTTTGTGTCCTTTTGCATGAAACTCTCTACTTGATCCATATATGTCCTTGTGCGGCTACAATCATCATCTTCTTGAATGATTACACACACACACACATATATATATACAATGTATTGACCTAATTAGGTTTCATGCTTTACAAGAAAAACTCTACGATCAAAGGTTTACAACCTGACCTTGATCTCCTAGTTTGCATGTTTACAATCAGTTAGACTGATTAAAACTATTACATATGCTTTAATTGATCCTCAAGATACGGTTTTATAACTAAGCACAAAGATATTTTTAAGACTAAATTTCTTTAGTTGACATTTATCTCAGATCCACTTTTCTCAGGAATAAAACTGTCTCTCGGTAGACTGGAGCTCGGTCTTCTCTGTAGACTGTGCTCTTGGTTTACTCTATGAACTATGTTGTTGGTTTACTCTTTGAACTGTCTGTCGGTGATAGTTCTATCAGTTTTCACTAATTTTGGTGATCACTATGCTTGACTATTTTGGTGACCTCTGCGCTTAACTATTTCGGTGACCATTGTGTTTGACTGAATGTTGTCACTCGGTGATCATGTAATCGACAGTTCAAAAACTATTTCCTTGTATACTAATGATAACTTATGATCATCACTTTTCTTTTGTGGGATCAAATTTTGAAGGTATTTACTTCTCCACTAGTGCCTTTGTTGGAGGAGTGATTTTATCCTTCTTCACTATTGTAGTTGTGGCACTTCTTGTTTTTCTATCGATTGGGGCACTATCGGTTGTAGAAGAGATAACTTATGCATATATATGTTCATTTATTGTTGCTTCTCTAGATGTTCTATCCTTATCTGTAGCATGTCTTACTCTTCCCTTGTCAATGGCTTCCTATGTCAAGCCTTTCTTTAGAGAAAAATTTTCAACTTATTTCTGATTTTCTTCTCAATCACTAGTTCATTTAGCTTGTCATGAACTTCAAGGGAATTATCCTTGTATGTACCAAACCTAGGAGTATTGGAATCAAATAGATTAGATGATATATCTTCAACATGTAAGGTTAATAGATCTGCATCTACCTTGTAACCCATAGGCATGGCCCATGAGGTCCTAGGTTAATAGATCTGCATCTACCATGAAATAGATATCATTCTCATACTTCTCAACAATCTCAATTGGTATCCTCTATCTCTGATGCATTTTCTTCTCAAAATTATTGAAATAACCCCATAGCTTCTCAGTGAATTCATTCCCAATCACTTTAACACAGTTACTCATTTGGTGAATTTTCGGTGTGTCAATTGACCAAGTAATTTGACCAATACCAGGGAAAACATTTTGGAAGTAGAAAAAAAACCCATAAGAAATTGACCATATTTGAATACTTAAATTTTATCTTTCTTAATCTTCTCCATGTTTAAAAAGAACTGATCTCTCATCGCACCACACAATTCATACTCTACATCTTCCTTCACCATCCTAAATGCACTGTGAATCAAAGTAGCAGGCACATTGTTAAGTCTACTTGAGTAAAACACTTTGTATCCAATCACCATGGATCAAAATCTTATTTTCTTATCGGGAATGTTGTTTATTGTCATCGCATTCTTGTGTCATTTCAACTTGATCAGTTCTATGACTACGTCTTGTGGGATAGATCTTAGTTGAGGTATCTCTCAAAATGCATAGAAAACTTTTACTCCGTATATATCTTCTTGTGTGATCTTTTAGGGTCAATCAAGCCACATGAAATTATCGTGAACCCTACTTAATACATATCTGATTTTTTCTTCCTAAAAGTCAAAAATAAGGTGTACTGTGTATTCAAAAACCTTGTCAGCGATCACTCTATGTTCATCCTTTAGCACCATATTATTACACAATTTTTCTTACAATAAATGGATGTGTGATTCACCTAAATCTTCAATCTTGCAATGGATATATGACCTAACATCTTCCATGTATAATACTTTGTAGGTTATGCTAGGTAGGGCACCATTTGGATCATCCTCAACTGAGTTATATGGATGCTTTTGAATTTAGGCCTAAGTTTCTTAGTGATCTCAATAATGATATATGTATCCATCCTTCAAACAATAGGTTCAAGATCAAAAATCTTGATAAATACCTCTTAAGACACCTCTTGAAGAATAGCTCAAACCCTTGCAAATTTCTTTACCAAAATCACTTCAGATCCTTCTGTGGTCATTTCAATCATTGTCAATCTACTCACACTTCACTTCTGTCACTCCTGGTTATAGCTCTTGAATGCGTAGGTGCAAAATAAGACCTCAAATTACATTTTATCTTTCATTGCTCCTTAAGCATTAAATGCATCACCATTTGAAATAAAATAGCATATACCTTCACATATCTTGTTAGCGATCATCCAAGTCTTCATGCAGTTAAAAAAAAACTTTATGAAAAACTACAAAAAAAATGTATGCATCTAAATGTGCAAATAGAAATTAATGCACATGCATCTAGGGGGTCCTTAATGGATTCATCAATTCTTTCTCCCCCTATGTCAAAGATGACTTAGTTTGATGATGAATTCTCCAGACCCTGTGAAGATGTGGAATCTTCTGAAGACTTTTTGTCACTCTTCTTTACCCAAGTCTTGCTCATATGATTCTTGATCTCTTCAACATTCACAATATTCTTTCCCTTTTTCTTGTCTGACTGATTAACCGGTTGGTTCACCTTATTGTTCCTTTCTCTACAAAACCTTGCAATGTGTCCAATCTTGTCACAGTGAAAACGTGACATTCCAATTGATCTCCAAGGTCCCGCATTAGCTCTATTAGTTATCATTCTATATTTAATGGCCTTGTGACCATAATTGTGACAATGTGAACAAGTAACATCCCACTAGTTCTCATCCTGATAAGAAATTTTTTGCTTCACATATGACCTTTGATTATTCACCCTTGTCTTACACTCATTATCTCTATGACCATACTTGTTGCAATTGTAACAATAACTAAGAAAAGTAATTATTCTATCATTAGATCTAATACTTGGAACACTAGATCTAATATTTTTCTTTCATATATTAGCAGTATGTCCAACCTTATGACAATTAAAATAAACTGGTTTGTAGGTTTTCTTACCATATTTTCTTTGATTCACCTTAGGTGCAGAATTTACATATTGATTGGTCCTTTTCATACCTAAAGATTCACCAACCTCATAACTGGTGTAGCCAAAACCATGACTCTCTCCATGCATCCTCTGATTCTTCAGTTGTTCATCAAGTTTTGCAAAACTTTCATTAAATTTATTGAGTAAATCATTGGCACCCGTCAACTCACCTTTCAGTTGCTCATTTTATTTTTTCATATTTTCATTCTTTCTTAGGGCTTCCTGATTTTCTTCATTTGTCTCATGTAGATGTGCATGAAATGTACCAACTTCTTGTTCATATTTGAATATCTCATCCACCTTAGCTTTTAGGGCTTTATCTTTGTCTGTTTGGACTTCCTCTGCAATTTTCCTTGATTCTTCTATTGTCTTTATTGCTTCTATTTATTCACCCATTCTGATTGACAAATCTTCTAACTCTCTTTTGATGTTCTTCTTATCTTTATGCAACTTCTCATTATCCTTAGACAATTCTCCTAAAGTTTCTTCAAATTCCTCATATCCACTTTGTTCAGATAGTTGTTCAAGTTGCTCAACAAGTTCATGTCTCTTTTCTCTTCACTACAGGAGTTGTTCTTTCAGCCTTTCAATGAATTTCTCGACATCTGCAAGTTGCCTTTGATATCTTAAACCTTTCATGTCTTCCTTAAGGATCCTTCACAAATTATTAGGATTCTTCAAGGGAACTTGTCTCTATGATAATCTACCTGAAATCCTACCTGTTGGGAGCATACTCAAACATGCAAATGTTAGAAATATAAATCATTTAACTATACTAACATGTCTAAAAATCATACTACAAAAACAATGGACTCCATCACAACCTCCGATGAGCTAAATAAGTGCACCCAAGCCTTGTTGATTTTATCTTAGAGAATTGTGGGTGTGCTCTCCCAACACAATATCATAATCCCACTATGATTTGATGGATGGAAACTAGAATGCAAGCTAATGATGGATGAAGAGCTCAAGAACAAGTATGAAGGACTTGTCTCAAGCCATTCACCAAATGATTGAAATAAAATTGCAAACTATACTAAGATTTTATGCAAGATCAAATGAAAGCTAGAAACTAGATTCATTCACCATTATTCCTAAGATGTAATTTATGAACATAAAAAACACTCTAAAATTCTAGCACTAAATTATCATGATAACAATGCATAAAATGAGAGATGATTTGCTCTTGGCAATGGCCTCTATTTATAATTTTTTGGAGGAGAGAGAGGGCTTGGATGAGGTGGAGCTCATGTGGCATCCACATAGGTGTCACATGAGGGACACATAAGCCATACAAGAGGCCCACTTTTCTCACACATGTGTGAGAAACTTTTGATGTGATGGGTCAAGGTGTACTTAAAGTACACATATGAAAGATCTTGTAAGAGGTGTACGAGTTTTGGTCCAATGAAACACTTTTAGAAAGTGTAAGAAGGTGTCATCATGGGTGTAAGAAACCTTGTTGGCACCAAATTAGGATTATTTAGAAAAGTCAATTTTTGAAAATTTGCTCACACATGTTTGAGCAAATAATTAGGACGAATATGTGTAGGAATTAAGAAATTAGCCTAATTAACCTTAGTTAATTAGTAAGTAGGTCTATTTTGTGAGAGTGGTGTGAGGTAGGGTAGGATCTAGGTTCAAATTAGTTTAATCCAAATTAGATTTAGATAAATTGTGGTCTAGCAGAATTAAGTCATGTGTAGAAATAAATAAATTATAAATTTATTTAAAAGGGGTAAATGAAGGAAATGTATATAAATAAGATTTAATACATTAAAAGGGGAAATATTATTTAAATTTAAATTTGAATATTATGAAGGTGAATCATATTTAATTAAATAGATAGAAGAATACAACAAATATAATTAATTAAAATTAACTATAATATTATGAGAATATTAATTAAATTAATATAAGGATGATTTTGGACTTCTACACTACCTTCTTATTCTTTTGGAGACTTGTTCAGTTTCTTGAGTTGTATATTTGTAACCATATGTGTATATTGGTTGACATCCCTTGGAGGATGTATTGAATTGTATTGTTATGTATTATTGCATACCCTACGAATTGTGCAGTGGATGATTGATTTGGTTGTATACCTCGGGTATCAGTTGTATATGTGGTATTGTTATATGAGATGTATATTATTGGATTCATTTGATGTATCCTTTATGTTAGTTATTTAGAGTCGTTCTCATAGATTATTTTCTTAAGTAAATCTATGTCAAGGAACCCTTGAGAATTGTATCTTTGTGGAGCTGTACTTAATGTATATGTTATGTACTTCATTGTATTGCTTCCGCATTGCTATCGTTATTGTTTGTAAACATTTTTAAAAAAATTATTCTGTTAACTCGGTGTCATGTTTAGGTTAGTTCTCCTGGGTTCCCTGGCGGGGCATTTCACGATCATCTTCATCATAATGCCAACATGGTTGATTGTTGGTAGTTTTGGCTATGTTCCTGTTGGTTTTCAGTTATGCAACATGAATTTTTGGTTATCGATAGAATGGGTTCAGTGTGCACATTTTTGGTGTTCATATTGTTCCTTGGAAAGTGTACAATACTCTATTTATGGATCATATGTTTCGATGTACTTGCATGATTTTGGTGTTTAGTTGTATTAGTTTTTGGTGATTATGTTTGATTGTTCTATATAATACCTCTTATAGTTAAGGATTATGCATCCTTTCTACTAGAAACAATACATTGAACTCATTAAATTATTGACCAAGGGCGTAAACTTGAAATGGTGATAGCAAAGTATATGCTCTAATCCGTTCTAAAATCCATCATTATAGTAAATGGAAAATGCTTGAAAGGAACTAAACTAGGAAATTAAATGTCAACAGTGTAATCTAAAGATGAAGTGACTTGCTGAAATAGTAAGTTTAATCCTATGCTGAAGGAATGATAAACTAGCTAACTGCCTTTGCTGCAAGAACAACCACTAGTGCTATTACTAGTGGTTGTAAGAGCAACAAAGTCCTACTTGCTTCAAATAACTTGTAACCTACTTACTGAAATAACTTGCAACCTACTTAACTACAAATTAGATTCACCTCCCGTGTGGGTCCCCACGGAAGTGTGAATAAACAAGATCTTAGATACTAGAAGTTGAAGCTCTCATAATTTATTCATAAAACATGGATTACACATGATACAGAAAATAAGACTGTATATCTCTTTCTGAATTAAAACAAAGTACTGTAATAATAATTCTCTATCTATCAACTAACTACTGGGAATAGAACTTTCATCTTATTTAACAACTTGAAACAAACTCCTATTGACTAGGACTTCCCTAACATTAGGGATATGGCAGTCATCAAGAACATGACCAACAACTTAAACTAAAGGAACAAACTACATTTATAAATTCATAAAATCTAGGAACACGCTGCTACTAGATTGACTCCATCATGATCGCTTCAGCTGTGATTCATCTGCAACAAGACTCATTCTCACCCACGGTAGTAGAACCATTATGAGCTCCATAATGGTTGGTCCTTTCAAAGCGTTACTCTATTCCTCTTATGTTGACTCCTTCCTTATTCATGGATCCATTGCCTCTGCAAATGGGTTAGCACGTGTACATATCCAAGACAAAGAATTCATAACAAGTTTATTTACTACCTCGCTCTTCACCATATGGCTACAAGAAACCCACCCAACTTAAGGTAAGACAGAAAGGTATCAGATTTAATTCCATATATCCATACAACATATAGATAGCATATTTATAAACTTTTTTTAAAAACATTTCACATATATTTGCATACACCCATAGATATAACAATTCTAAGATATTAAACAGTCTGGAAAGTATCATGAAAACATATAAATTCTTTCAAAAGTAGCCATAAAACATATGAAAACATAAAACTATATAGCCCTATATTGGCCTTATCATTCCCCCCAGCTTAATCCTTTGTTGGTCCTTGAGAAAAGAGGTAGTTCTTTATCCTAGCGTGCATTCTGAGATCTACAACTATTTTCTATCCAACTCCTCCATCAACAAAACTCAAGTAAAAACCCTTATTGTCCCTGTATGTTTCCCACCTTCTGACCTCTGCTGCCATGTCATGATTTTCTAAGTTTTTTGAATTAGGTAGAAGAGGTGAAAGAAGAAGAGGTGGTTGGAACGTTAATGGAAGCCAATAGCTTTTTCTTTCTCTGCCCAACATGACATACCAGGGAGCATGCTTATTTTCCATTGCAAAATTAAGCGGTGAATGGGGTTCCTTATACCTCATATATGTTGTCATAGTAATCTAGTGCCATTGGAGGGATTTCATGGCCTCAGCTAATTCAGTTTTGGTCATCTAAGTGTATTCATCATAGGTTGCATCCCTAAGAGGGTTGATGATCTTTTCCCCTGATTCTGACTACGCTATCTTCATACAGTCATAATAGTATGTTTTGGGATCTTTAGCCTCTGGTCGTAAGTGTAGAGGAATTTCATCCTCTAATTCCCTATAAATTTTAGCATGAGACTCCCTACTGATCTCATTCTGCATCTAGGACATGAGTGCCCTAAGCTGGATATCTCCGACATAGGGTAGTGGATTCCAAACCCTATCGTTAGGTACAACTAGATTATGTAGGAAGAATTCACATAATAAGTTTTGTATGGCTGTAGGAGAATTATGGAAGGCTTGAAAAAATTGAATGGGCTCATTTAACAAAGGAGACTTGCCCTTGACTATTTTGGTCAATTGATAATTCAATAATTATTCCTTAAGAAAAATGGCATATACTAAGGAAGGGGACCTACAGCTCATCAGGTCAGGGATAACTGACGTTACCTTAGCCAATATTTCTTGGAGTTGTTCTACCTCTTCCTCCTTCTCTATCAATTCTTTAAAATTTTGATCAATAACCTGGTGTAAATCTTTCTTTTGCCTTTGCCATTGTTCTCTTTCCATGATTAACTGATTAACTAACCCAAAAAATAACAGAGAACGGAGTTACAGGACAAGGTACCTCTGGCAGATCACCTTCATCATGATTTTCTCCTGTTGATCCATCATCTCCTGTAGCTGCATTTTTCAAAAACTTTGAATGAATTATGATGGCCCTTTCTGGATTACTATATTGTTGAGCTATAGCAACTAGTTTGACCAACTCTTGATCTGAAACTTGCTCAACCATCATGTCAATGCTAGGGTTTTCTTTAAATAGATCCTCCCCTTCTATTGTAGGAGGTGTATCCCCACCCATAGCAATATCAGAATTGTCTTCAAATAAATGTTGTTCTACTATTGTGGAGGGTGACTTTGGCATACCTTCATTAGGAACAGGGTCTCCCTCAGAGAAGTCATCATTATTATCTACTTTAATGAAATCATCACTGATTTGGGTTTCATGGGTAGATGAATCCCTTCTCTGGAATCTAAATTCTTGCTCCTCAGAGGTAGAATCATCCTTAATCAATACACATTCTTTGTCCATAACAACCTCAAAATATTTTTTACCTCCTGATGGTTCTCCTGACTCAGGATAATCAAGGTTGACCGTTGCATTCTCTGGCAACATATTTGTGGCCATACCCTTCCTTTGCCTGTTGCTTCTTTGTAAAGGAGTTTCCTCCTTCCTATTAGCAGTCTTTCACTTCCGTGAAGTACCTGAAGCTATAGGATCCATTTTCTTACCAGAGGTAGCTGACTTCTCTTTTTCCTTCCCTTTTCCAGCAGGGGTAGTAGTTGTATCATCAAAAGGAGGAACAGTTTTCTCCTGGACTTCTTTCTCTAAAATTTTCCATTTTCCCCTATTTTGGGATGACCCAGATGTAGAAGCTTCAGGAGGACACCTAGAGTTTTTAGTCCTAGGCTTCCTTGCTGAGGACGAACCTGCTCCTAGTTCCTCAATGACTTTAAAAACCCCCTGCTTTGTTTGGAGTCTTCTGCCAACCCTACTCCCTAATGGTCTTAGGGTTTCTTCTAATTTCCCTTCCAAGAATTCTTCCCATGTTACATTAGGGTAGTCTCATAATGCTTTCTCTACTATAAGCTTAATGAGACAATTATGGGAGACAATGTTAGGTTTACCTTCTTGCACTACCGCAGCTCTTTTCTGCAGAATGTTGTAGAGGAAATTTGGCACGTTGATAGGTTTGTTGTCATGCCTTAAATAGCTCAGGAATTTGAAATGTATTGCATGCAGGTAGGCTTGTCGACCCTCATAGGTGAAATATTTGATCACAAAAACCACACACTGCTTAAAGGTTTCTGGTAAAGACAATCTGTTGGTGCCTTGTTTCTTGTCAATCTCCAGTGGTGGGTCTGTGTGTAAAGTAAACTATGCTCTCATAGTTGCTAGGTCAAAATTCTCTAGAAACTCATCACCTTCATGCAGTAACCCCATTGCTTCTACTAGAATTTCTTATGAAAATGGTACCCTTAGTCCTTTAACAGTAGCTACCCCATCACGGAGTGTGCTCAAGAATTGTAATGCTACCTCCTCATTTTGACTAGTGAGCTTTAGAATGTAATCCATCCATCCTCTGGCCTGGAATAATGGCCTACAGTCTTGATTGTTTAACATAACGGTGTGAACCATGGGTTCACAATGAATTAAATCACCACCCATGTCTGCAGAGTTTGAAGGATACACACCACAAGAATGTACAAGCAACGCAGAGATGTTTTACAAGCTATATCAAGAAAATTGCAAAGAAGGTCAGAAAAACAAAGCTGCAGGAAAATAGAAAGTTCTGGACTTCGAGATTTCAAATGCTAAATGGAGAAATGAATGCATATCTATCATATCTTGAAAGATTTAACTATTCATGATTACTCAACAAACGTCTGTAAGGACACCTTGGCTGGCTTATTTCTATGAATTTAATTTCTCATTTTGAGGTTGTCCAATCAAGGGTACAACGTGTAATATTTGTGAAAAAGGTACAAGATTTTTCAAAGTTTGAAAAATATATCATATAATATGTGCATAGTTATATAGGACAAATCATAGATTTTCACTCCCCCCCCAACTTAAGTATGCCAAGGGTCCCACCATGGCACATACGACGAGAGCAAAGCTAAGAAAAAATGAATTAATGAGTTTAAATGCCAAGGAAAAGTACACACACTTGATGACGTAGTGGCGGCTCCACGAAATGAATGAAGTAATTTCCATCCGATGTTGGGAAATGATGAGGTGGATGGGTGGCAGAAAAGAAAGAATGAAATGAATATTTATTGCAAAGAAAAGTACTTTCTGGAAGAAAGTAATTATTATGGGATGATGCGAAAAGTTTTTAAAGTGAAGACCGAATATGAGCGAGGGGCTCACATTCTTGTGCTACAGGAGGATCGTGAACTATAGTGCTAGAAAATTGTTGTAGGAACTCGGATTTTCTCTATGGTTATGGTACAGCTTGAGTCATTGGCCATTAACCAGTAGCTTGAACCGAACAGGGTCAACGGTCGACAACTGCATAGCACCATTTGAAAATACAGCAATTATTTCATAGGGTCCTAACTAGCAGGTTTGGAACTTACCAGGAGTGTGGTGGTATCTGGAGTCATACAAGAGAGCCCAGTCGCCAATGTCAAATTGTTTATCTTTGATAAAATTGTCATGCCACTGCTTCCTCTGTTGTTGCACCAATTCGGTGTTAGCTAAAGCAGATTTCCTCCATTCATCTAGACTGTTCAAGGTGATAACACGTTCCTGTTGAGCTACAGTGAGATCAAGGTTGAGCTCCAATGTTGTCTGCAAGGTTTTATGTTCAAAATTGACTGGCATCACTGTCATTTTTCCATAGACTAGTTGGAACAGGGTGAATCCTGTAGTAGACTTCCACGTAGTGTGGTAAGCCAACAGTGCTTCAGGAAGCCTAGCTACCCAATCATTCTTATGAACAGCCATGGTTTTGGTAAGAATGGCCTCCAATTCTCGGTTAGTGACCTCAACCTGACCATTGGCCTATGGATGGTAAGGAGATGACTTGGCATGACGAATGTTGTATTCCTCCATCAAAGCAGCAATGAGGTTGGAAGTGAAATGCGCCCCTTGATCAGAGACAATTTCCCTTGGAACACCAAAGTGGGTAAAAATGCACTCATACAAGAACTTAGCAAAATTATTGTCTCTTGGATGTTTCAATGGTTTAGCTTCAGCCCACTTAGTAGCATAATCAGTACAGACCAAAATGTAAGAATTACCTTGAGAAGAAGGGTTAATTGGGCCCACAAAATCAATGCCCCACTTATCAAAGAGTGTGACCACCACCTATGGTTGTAGGGGCATCTCATTAGTCTTAGTAGGCCTCCCCATTCACTGGCACCGATCACATTTCTTGGTGTATTGAGCGGCATCTTTGTGGAGAGTCAGCCAATAATACCTTGTAGTCAGAATTTTGAAGGCCGTCCTTTTGGCTGCAAAGTGGCCACCACATATCTCATCATGACATGCTTAGAGGATGTCATAAGTCTCATCCTCAAGAATGCATCATCTCATAACTTGGTCTAGGCCAGTGTAAAACATGAAACCAGCAATCCAAGAAAAGTTGAAACTTTTCTCAGCTAGCAACTAGCGTTCCTTGGAAGAAAAATAAACTGGAGTTTGAAAAGTTGTGAGATAATTGGCAAGATCAACATACCATGGATTGTGTGCTTGCAACAAGAACAAATCTTCATTTGAAAAACTATCATTGATGGCTACAAGATCATCAGGAACGTGCAAGTGAGAGAGAAAGTCAGCCACAACATTGGCTTTCCTGGGCTTGTCGATGATGGTGATGTCAAATTCCTGCATGAGTAGTAACCAACAAGCCAATCTTCCTGAGATGGCTGGTTTATTCATCAGGGGTACCAGATCGAAGAATGGTCAGTGTGGACAAAAATATGGTAACTAGTAATATAATGCCTGAACTTGTTCAGAGCATAAATTACTGCAAGTAGCTCTTTTTCTATCACTGTATAATTGAATTCAGCTCCCTATAGATTCTTGTTGATAAAATAAATGGCATGTTCAATTGCATCCTCTTGTTGGCCCAATACTGCTCTGATAGCATAATCGAAAGCATCTGTATGAATATGAAAGGGAAAACCCCAATTTGGTCCACGTAATATGGGTGTAGTGGTTAGAACTTCCTTCAACTATAGGAAAGCCTTATCACACTCAGAATTCCAAGTAAAATCAGAGTCCTTTTTTAATAGATTATAGAGGGGAGCTGTAATTTGGCTAAAATCCTTGATAAACCATCTGTAATACCCAGCATGGCCGAGGAAACTCCGAACATCTTTCTGCTTCTCTGGTGTGGTAAGAGTACTGATGACTAAAATCTTGGCGGGGTCAACCTGGATGCCATGTGAGGAAATAAAATGTCCCAACACGACACCTTCTTCCATCATCATAAAGCACTTCTCACTGTTGAGAGAGAGATTACAGTCTTGGCATCTTTGGAGGACCTTTTCTAGATTTTCCTTGGCTTCATCAAATGTGTTCCCATAGGTAGTGAAGTCATTCATGTAAATTTCCATACAATCAGAAGATATGTCTGAAAAAATACTGATGACTACTCACTGAAAAGTGGCAGGAGCATTACATAAGCCAAAAGGGAGGACAGAATATGCAAAAGTTCCCCAAGGACAGGTGAAGGTAGTTTTCTCCTGATCCTCGAGAGTTATTTGAATTTGGTTGTAACCACTAAACCCATCCAAGAAGGAAAAATACTTCTTTCCTGCTAGGTTGTCTAGGACTTGGTCTATGAATGGGAGTGGGAAATGGTCCTTTTTAGTGGTTGTATTGAGCTCCCTATAATCCACACAAACGTGTCATTTACCTCCTTTTTATGGCACTATGACAAGAGGTGACACCCATTGGCTGTTGAAAATTGGATAGATGAACTCGGCATTAAGGAGCTTTTGGAGCTCAGTTTTGACTATATCCCTTAGGATAGGATTGACTCTTCTTTGTGGTTGCCTAACAGGTTTATAATCTAGACTTATGTAGATCTGATGGGTACAAAGCGTAGGATCTATCCCTTTCATGTCGGTGTAATCCTAGGCAAAGGCCTGTTGGTTGTCCTGTAGCAGCTGCAGGATATCTTTTTGGCAGGGTAATGACAGGTTAGAGCTGATATTCAATTCCTTGCCAAGGCTAATTTCTATTTTTATGACCTTATCCATCATGGCCAACTCAGCAATTGGCGGTGAAGCCAATTCATAGGTTAATAGGAGATGAAGATAGCTGGAAGATAGTAAATATGGAGATGCATTTGGAGTGGTCAAAATAGTCTCTAAAACACAGTCTGATTACGGACACATCTGGGAATCTATGTCGTAGTCATTAGTGAGGATAGATGAAATTATCTCATCTTCTTCCCTAGAGGCTAGAAATGGCTCTTTTCCTATTACCATGAGTTGCTAGATTGAGTTGGTTTCGAGATCAAGTTCATCTAATTCTAACCACATGGCATCCTCGTCCTACAACATGGGTTGAGCAGGGGAGTAGAGTGTCAAGTTTTTGGTGTTGACACCATTAGAGATGGTCATCTTTCCTAACCTGCAAGCTATGAAGGCATCAGTGGTGGCCAACCATGGTCATCCTAAAATCAGAGGGTACCAACCCATATCAACTTTAGGGGAGAGAATCACAAAGCCTACCGGATACTCCCAGGAATGTAGGGTGACTATCACATCTTCAATTACCCCATCAGGTTTAACAGTGGAACTATCAGCCAGTTGCAAAATTGTTGGTGTGTCACGGAGACCAGCAATGTTTAGATTGGACAGGACTTCTTTGGTCATGACATTTATAGATGCACCTAAATCCACTAAGGCATTTGGAACTTGTATACCTTGGATGGTAACTATAACCATAGGACTTCCTGGATCAGCATACTTGGGTATAGACAACTTGTCTAACATAAGATCAGAGAGTTGGCCGACTACATGAATGGTCTTGGGATCCTTTATCATCCTTCCAGGTTGTTTAATGTAGGCCTCCCGAATGGCTTTAGTATAGGCAGGGACTTCCTTGATAGCATCTAGGAAAGGAATATTTACCATTATATGCTTTAATTGGTCAAGTAAGTCTGCTACAACATGGTTTACTATGGGTTCAGCTTGTTAAGCTAATCTCTTAGTAAATGGAGGCTCTTTGGCTACAGGAGCTGACACATCTTCATGGTCAATAGGAGGCTCCTCCACTTTAGTTATGATAGGGGGTTGTGGTGAAGCAAGGGTAGTTCCTGACCTGAGATGAATGTCATGCAAGGCATAGCTCTACTGCTAAGTGGGTGGTTTGTTATTGGGATTGGGATTAGGTTGTGCGAGCAGCTGTGGTGGCTTAGGATGATTATTAGCTGCTGCAGGAGGAGGCATGAGAGCTTGTTGTTGTGGAGGGGGCATTATGGCTTGCTGATTGGGCTGATTAGACCATTGATTGGGTTGTTTCCACCTTTGTTGGGGCTATTGCCAGCCTTGCTAGGGCTGTTTCCAGCCTTGTTGAGGTTGTTGCCAACCTTGTTGGGGCTAGTGCCAACCTTGCTGGGGTTGTTGCCAACCCTGCTGGGGCTAGTTCCACCCCTGTTGAGGTTGCTGCCAATTATTATATCCTCCAAAATTATGGGGACCTAAATTTGGGAAACTCTGACATGGATTATTATTGCTAGGAATTTGAAGAGGATCTTGAGGCATACCTGGTCGTGGGGCCCATGGCCTACATTTAGTGACATATAGCACCTCCCCATTCTCATCGATAGCTTTGAACTCTATAGGCATCAGCTAGGACTCTACATTTGCAATGGTCTTGCATTTGTAGCTCCTCTTTTTCTCCCTACAATGCGGGAAGTATTTTGTGAGCACAGCATCAGCATCCTCCTTCTTCTTGCGAGCTTGCATGGTATCCAGCGAGTAGCGACATCATTAATGATGTCCTGCTTGAAGTCCGATAGGAGATTAGAAAGTTCTATCTTGGATACCCTAGACCCAGCATACTTGTGTCGTAGGTCTCAAATTCCTCTACCCTTCTTGATAGTGGCCCGGGAGTAGTTCAAGCAGATATTTTTTATATCATCCCAATTTTTTTGTGTAACATCACCTCCAGCCATCAGGTCCAGAGCCTCAATGCTTCCTTCATTGACACCTTTAATAAAAAGGTGTTTCTGAGAGTCCTTATTCAGTTGATGCTGAGTGTTACACTTTAGGTTGTACATGAATCTTGAGACATAATCTTTCAGGGTCTCGTCCTCTTTCTGGGTCATCCTGAAGATGTCATCACCTTTCAAATCTCACCCTCGACAGTATTCTTTGTATTTGGAAAGAAACATGTTTCTCATGGAAATCCAATCTACTACGGCATTAGCACCAAGGGCCATGAACCATCACAGCATGCCTTCCTTTAGAGTGGATGGAAACGACTTGAGCTTATGTGCATTAGTTGTATATTCGTAGCTCCTACAAAGGATGTTGAACTCAAAAAGGAAAGTCTAGGGGTCTTCAGTGATGAGGCCATAGAACTTGGGAAAGGCTGCAGAGGGTATGTTCTTCAAAATCTGATTTCCTTGCTGAGGCAAAATTGGGAAGGGAAAGGTTGGTTGAGCCATCATTGGAGGAGGCCCTGGCGGTGGTAAGAGATCTTCTGGTTTAGCAAATATTTCATCTAATTGCAAGGATTCGTCAGATGATAGTAAGTGATCAAATGCATCGGCAAATATGTTTTCAAATGGTTCTTCGACATCTATGGGTGCAACTCGGGGTTCCTCAATCTCATAATGGAATAGACTAAATGGCTTGGCTTGATGATCTTGAGGAAGGAAATGCCCAAGATGATCTCTTCTTCTATGCATAAAAAGAAATGCTAAACTAGGCCTAAAATGGCTCTAGGCTAGATTA
>MU228371.1:2547147-2558342 GCA_018584345.1 Thuja plicata | reverse complement strand
ATAGATATAACAGTTCTAAGATATTAAACAGTCTAGAAAGTATCATGAAAACATATAAAGTCTTTCAAAAGTAGCCATAAAACATATGAAAACATAAAACTATATGGCCCTATCTCAGCCTTATCAATGTTGACTATAATGTTTCTACCTATATCTAGACAGTACTGAAGGATATAAGATGCCTTTGGTGTATTGACTACAACGTATCATGAAGATTCTTCTATCAGCATTTTTGATTACTTCATGTCTTCATCTTTTAGCCTTGGTTGTGGTATTTCTTAAAAATATATTGTGCATCGTAATATCCTAAGTATGAACTATATGTGGGTTGTGATGTAGCATGTGGGTAAATATTCTTAGTGTGTCCTAGATTTAAGATCGATGTTATGCATTAAATATATATATTTTTTATTTGGTGTGGATCGACAAATGTAGGAATGGATACCTATATAAATAAAGGAAAAGTCTTCTATCTAAATGTGTGTGTGGATGTGGTGGAAAGAATAGTGTGAATTTGTGGCAATGGTGTATGTGATTAGTTATATCTGAGGTGACAGATTGAAGATCTATACAGTGCTTTCATACACATAGCAGTGGATCATGTTGTTGGTGATCAACTAGTAGTGACAGAACTTAATGGTTGAATTGTTCATGCATAGTCAGATGCAATTCAATCAGTTCATATTTTTTTAATATCACTATTGTATAAGGGTACTTATCCAAATTGGCAGTGATTCGACTAGTAGTGAGCCAACCTACAGTGAGCACAACCAACAATGAGCCTTTATACAAATCACCTTAACCAGTGTCACCTTAACAGGTGTTTTTATTTCATGAGAATCAGCTTCTCCATGGTTTTTCCCAGTTTGGGTTTTCCACGTAAATCTTGGTATTCTCTACGGTGGTGTTCCTATGTTTTCATATTTCCATTTTTCTCTGGATGTTTAAGTACTTAATCGACATATCAGAAGTTGTTGTTATCATTATTTATTAATTAAATAAAAAAATTTACAATTAGTGTATGAATAACTAATTCAGCCCCCTGTGTACACCCTAAAATGAACAAATTTACGACCTTGCATTTAATTACTAATTTTCCTCTATTATTTAATAGTTTATTTAATCATTAGTTAAATCATCTATTTCTTCTAAATCTAGTCCTCTAATCATTTAATCATTTCTTCAAAATTAATTAAATAATTAATTTTATCTAATTAATAAACCTTAAATCAATTAATTTTTATTAGTTAATTAGGTTCAGTTTCCTAAAAGTTTAAATTTAATTATTTAAACTTATTAATTAATGGTTTCTTTAATCATTAGTTAATCATCTATTTCTTCTAAATCTAGTCCTCTTATCATTTAATCATTTCTCCAAAATTAATTAAATAATTAATTTTATTTAATTAATTAATCTTTATTAGTTAATTAAATTTAATTTTGTAAAGTTTAAATTCAAATATTTAGGCTTATTAATTATTCTTCTAATTAAATTAATTTCATCAAATTAATTTAATTTCACTCTTAATTCTATTTTAAATCAAAATAGAATTCAAATATCTCATTTATGAGTATTTTAATTTCTAAAATCAAATAAATCTTCTCTCTAGTTCCAAAAATGGAACCCGTAATCAATCCTTGTAATTGCATGAATTGTTCCATATGCTCTCTAGTTTAAAAAAAGGGGACTCATGTTCAGTCTCTGTGATTGCATAAATCATTCCATCTTCTCTCTAGTTAAAAAATGGGACTCATGCTCAAATCTTTGTGATTGCATAAATCATTCCATCTTCTCTCCAGTTCAAAAAGATAACTCACAATCAACTCTTCAGTTGACTCAACCATTTCCTCTTCTCTTTAGTTAAGAGGAGAAATTTGATGATTCCTTCTTTAGTTCTTATTGATCTCAATCATTCATTTAAAGTATCTCAGATCAATCTCATCTGTCCAAATCATTTTCATATTCTATATAATCAACCCTTCTCAACCATTTGAAAAGATCCAAAATCTCCAACTTTGTGCACAATTGCTATACAAGATTTTCATATGAAGCATCAAGAAAAATTATTATCATTTGGATCTCATTTTCTCAACACTCCCAAGTCATAGATGTTTTCAACGCCAATACTGAGCACCATCCATATAGTATTTCAGAAGGAGTAAATAGAAGCAATAGAAGCTTCGAGAATCGGGGTTTGCATTTATTTGTTTTCCTTTCTAATGCTTGTTATTTTATTGTTCATAGGCTCATTCTTAGTAGTTTTTTTATTTCTTTCATTGCAAATTGGTGCTAATAATCCTTGTTTGAGTGTGCAGATAAAGGCCTATACATTCTGGTGAACCCGACATGAAATTTTGTCATTGTGTGTGCTAAAAGTGGACCTCTACTTTAACAGTACACTTCAACATGGTCATTATACTTCAGCTGCATTCAGGAATGAATATGGATTCATTCACCCTGCATGTCTGAAAGAGTCAACCTATTGCCTTCTAGAAGGCAGGATTACGAACTTGCTCTCAGGTCACTGCAAGCTCAGTGACTACACCGAAGACCTAAACGAAGGATTTAAAAATTTATATTGAAAGTAAACTGTTGATTAATCTAAATGCAAATGCAAATGCAGATTGTTGTTAATCCAAGCTAGTTAGAATTTTGTTTTAGAGCACCAATTGAAATGTGAGATATTCAATTTTAAACCCAAATTGAAGTGTGCTCTAAATTAGATTGATTTGCTTGAACGTAATAAACAAAAAATATTAAATAAATGCTAAGAATGCAAGAAAGCTAAGACAAAAATGCATCATAATAACATTAGATAAAATTTAGGATCTTTTGTGAAGGAAAAGGGTTTCTCTTTTATAGAAATCTCTCTTGAATCGACGGTCGAGATCGAACAAAAAGAGTGGCTCAGATTCGATTGAAGAAGCACAATCCATGTGCAAGTGATGTGATTGGTTGAGAGAGTCAGTTGACTGAATTGACTGGTCAGTTATTTTGGAAACTTCCAAAATTAGTTCACAGTTAACTAAAATGTTTCCAAAATGATAGATAGATGAGAATCAGTTAACTGAGTGGAACTGGATTGTTTCCATTTTGATAATCAGTCAACTAAATTTGATGATGTCATATGCATTTTTAATAGATTAATTGATTTTGAATGCACATTTATGTTTTTATAATTAATTTAATTCCTTTTTTATTTAATTGACAATTTTGTATTTTTTGTTTAATTAATATATCATAATATCAATTAAATAATAGTATAAAGTTTATTTGCCAATGTAATGTGATTTTAGGAATTAATTAATTAATCAAGTATGATGAATAATTAGGACCTAGGGTTTATGTCAAATCAGTTTGAATTTGATAATTGTCTGTTTGATTTAGGACTTAGAATAATCAAGATTAGGGTTTCTTGATTAATTGTTGAGCTTGGGGGTCTAGGGTTTAGGTGACCATTTTTAGGTGATTACAGTCATATCTTTCAAACCACATGGAATTTTTTTATGAAATTTTTTTTGCACGTTTAAGCTTATCTTATAAGGAGGCCACAATCCAAAATTTAGATTTTTCTAAGTTTTTTTAATTTTTTCATGATATTTCATAAAAAATGGTTTCTGGGCACAAATAAGAGTTTCTTTTCAAAAAAATTACATTTTTAGAAAGGTATTGAAATTATACAGGAGGTATATTCTCTGTGATTTTATTTTTTGTGAAAAATATTTGAAAACCAATCAATCTTTTAAAACTGGTATATTTTGATAAAATGGTTCCCTAGGGCACAAACTAAGGAATTATGACCTAAAATTTCTTTTTCAAGTACTGGAGGACATAAGAAAGAAACAGTCCAAGATTTGTATTTTTTTTAATTTTTTAGATTTTTAATAAAAAAAATTATGATATTTCATAAACAAATAATTCTGGACACAAATCAGAGTTTCTTTTCAAAAAAAATTACATTTTTAGAAAGGCCTTGAAATTATATAGGGATTTTATTCTCTGTGATTTTAATGTTTGTGACAAATATTTGCAAAAATAATAGATCTTTTAAAACTGGTTTGTTCTGATAAAATGGGTCCCTAGGGCACAAATTAAGGAATTATGACCTAAACTATTTTTTCAGTCGGTGAACATAAGAAAGCTACAATCGAAAATTTAGATCTTTCTAAATTTTTTTCAATTTTTTATAAAAAATTTAAGATATTTCATAAAAAATAATTATGGACACAAATCAGCATTTCTTTTCAAAAAAGTTACATTTTTGGAAAGGTAGTGAAATTATACAGGGGTTTTATTCTTTGTTATTTTAATTTTTCTTAGAAATATTTTCAAAAAAAGAAAGATTTGAAAAACAAATTGTGTGTAGGTGCAAGTGATAATTGCTTTATCAAAAAATATTGTTTCAAAACTAAAAATGACATTTGCTTCTCTTATGTCTAAAATATCATTCTCTACTGTAAAAAGACATAGTTTCATTGTTGAAAATATGCACTTGATGTAATGAAAATATGTAGTGGGTCACCAAAGAAAAAAAAAGTTAAAATTTAGAAGTCTGTTGAGTAGAGAGAGAGAGAGAGAGAGAGAGAGATTAAATAGAACAAAGAACATGCACGCAGATTAAGAATTGAGGCACTTGAGTTAGAGATCGGTTATGAAGGTCTTATAAACACATATTTGGACAAGGTAAGAGAATTCGTTGAGAAGTTCAATTGTCATTATATCAATACTAGCACGCTTGTGGATTGTCAAATCTAAATTGCTAGGATGTTTGGTACTAACAATTTCTTGATAGCTTGTGGCATGGAAGAAACTTAAATTTTGCTAAATCTAAAATTAATTCATTTTTCTTTTGGTGCTTAAAAATAAAAGTGTATGCTCAAACATTACAATCTCATCTTTCAAATTGATGCATAAAATTGACGTGTGGTTAACAATTGAACAAGGCAGAGAACTTTTGAAATTGGTGCACTTAAAACTAAACAAGAAAATATCATTTGGTTTTGGCTTAAAATTCAACTTGTATGATTGTATGGATGGTAGCTCAGTTCACATTTGACCTTTCAATGCTTAATGTGATTAACCTTGTGTTTTGATTCTTTGGTGTACTTGCACAATCTGTTTGAATAAAAACCTTTTTATTTTTTTTAGAGAGACATGTCTAGCGAAAGCGCTTCTTCCTTAGAGGATGACCTCAAACTGGTCATCCTTCCAATTGGTATATAAACAAGACATGGTCCAAATCCCTGAATGTCTTATATATAGCCAAGCTTGGATGAGGTGTGTTGATGATAGTATAGATCGGGTGAAGTATCCATAAGTAGCCACCATGATCAACTAGGCTCTTAAGTGATTCACACATGTACAAACTGATTGGATAGACACCACGGACCTTACTATAACCTGGCTAATTATAGACCCACTTGGCTCACCTCTAAATCAAGGGGTTGAAAAATTTCCCCTCAAGATTCCCAACATGTGTCCTAGGCACCTGCATCGTGGATCTTCATGTCCTAGTAGCGTGACAATTGTTGTGTGAGCTAACAAACGTCAAAACAATTTGACCTATAACATTACATATTGAAGTCAATTGACCATAGATTAATCTGATTGTTTCTTTTTTGACCATGTGAAAAACTTGCAGCTTGAAAAATTTGTTGAGCATAAATTGATTAATATAGAATCTACAAACATTATGTCTACTATGTTTGCTTGTGTGATAATTTTTAACGCAAAACCAACATCTTACAAAATCAAATGAGTCAAAAATTTTGAGTGTCTAGGGTTTCAACAGATGTCTATTCCAGAAAACATATTACCTCATTGTCTCATAATTTTTTGATCACAAAACTTCAAAATTGCAATCAAATTCTCAAGACTGTCATATGCTGCCACAATCGATAGAAGTTTTCCACAATTGATCAAAAGACTTGTGCACTTATTCTATCAAAATAGTCTGGTTCCTCTGTTAGATCACTACATTTTATCAGTCTAAAACCTTGGAAAAGTATCATATGTCATGTGATAGGTCAGCGTGTACATTTTGGGAAATAAAAAAGAATCAGTGAAATCTCAAACATCTAGGATTATCTCTCTTTTTTCGGTTCAGTTGTTGTTTATCATTGATAATTCAATAGTTTAGATTAGATTATCTTCATCTCATTATCTCATTTTCATCACTCTTTTATAATGACTCTTTCTCATCTAAGATGAGATTCAAATCATATATTATCATCATCAATCTCTGAGATCAAGAGAAGTCAAATTTTGTTCTTAGAATTACCTTTTTTAAATAAGAGCTCAAACCCTCTTTGAGGTTGTCCCTTTTGTTTTTTTATGTCACTCATTTTAGTTAAATCCTGGAAAACACCATGTCATTTATACCTTATGGGGGACCTTAAGTATGTCAAAGGCTAGATACCAACAAGATGAATCATACATTAACCTAGTTCCCTCATGGGAAGAAGAACTACATATTGACCCATTCAAACACACTAATCCCTCGCTATACACTAAAAATGTGCCTACACTTCCACGTGGTTCCCAGAGGTGAACTATTTTTCAAGATATCACAGATGAAGAGCCAGAAGACATTGTAAGAAGGTAAAATGTAAGATATAAAGATATGTAATGTGGATTTATTGTAAGATGAACTCACTTATATTTTGAAAGGTTTGGGGAAGGTAAGATTCTCCTCCTAGCCCCAAATTTACAAAGGAAAGATCCAAATTGATTAACCACAAGAAAATGGACAATGCACAAATAAATAAATCGATTGGAAATAAGAAGAAAGAGGAAAATCTTACATTCCCAGTTAATGAGGAGAGAAGGAGAGTGTTTAATAGATCTAAAATGATAAAAACCTTAATTGAAATGAATTGAAGACAAATACTAACCTCAAAGTATAGCAGATTTGTAAATTGTTGTTTTATGATGTTTGTACTGAGTTTTTGGAAATTCTACAACCGGATCTAGAGAAGAAATACAGAGACTAAGAAAACCCATAAATCTTTTCCTTTTTTACTCCAGGTCAACCTTGACCCAAATGCAGTTTGACCTTGACCCCTTTATGTCAACCTTGACATGCATGATGACATGTAACTAATTGAATGTTTGAAGATGTTAAGTTGATCACCGAAATGTAGAAAGATAATGCAAGATATTAAATCAGTTAATGGATTGTATTTTCATTGATGTCAACTTGATATAATCTAATCAGTTATATTCTCAGTATCAAAGACTTCAAAGAATCAGAGAGATAAATATTATGCTTTTAGTAATGCATAAAAGACAAGCATTCACTAAGTGACTTCAAACACTGACAGTTAGTGGAAACTAAAGGACAGAGAAAACCAAGAGCAAAGTCACAGTGATGCCCAAGAAAATAAATCAATGAGCATTACCAACGAGAAGAATCACAAGCATTACCCACGGTCATAATTACAGTGTTAACCGAGGGATAGACAAGCCCGAAGGACAAACAACCCCGATGAACAGACAACACCGATAGATAATCCCAAGGAGAATTGAAGTGTTGATCGAAGCTATCAAAGAGTTAAAACACCGAAGTTAAATGGAGTTCATAAATGAAAAAATACTTAGCTGGCAGAGCTAAAGATAGACTTAACTGGTTGTTGACATTGTTTTAATCCAAAAGTTAAAGCCAGAGATAAGTAAAAGATTTAAAGTTGTTTTATCTAGTTGCCAACAAGATTTCTACAAGATAAAATAGGATTTATGCTTTAAATCAAGATTGGCTAAGATTGTGGGTCACGCCAAGAACAAGAAAATCAAGAAGTTAGAAACGGTGATATCATTTCTATAGACAACTTAATTCATTATGAATCAAGGGGAGTAAATGAAAAAGAAGGATGTTGAAGAGAAAATGATGAAGAACAACTTCATATAGTCCTGATCAATCAAGCTGAGGAAAGAGCTAAAGATTTATGCTGACACCGAGCAACAAAGAAGCACAACATCACCGAGCAGAAAGAAGTGGAGCAAAGGTATTGAAAATATATATTGATCATAATGGTATAATGAGATTACAATATATCTAAAAATCTGCAAGTCTAAGTTGTATGTGTGAATAGAGCATTTATTGTTTTAGTTTAACTATTGATTCAAAAAGTCTCTTAACCGAGCAGTACTTAACAATCCTTTCTATATTGAGATACAACCCAAGGAGTATCAAAAATTTTGATCATGAAGATAGCATGAGATGCCAAATACCATTTGACAAACTACACTGGGTTTGGTCATAGAAGGTAGCATAGAGATGCTCAATATCAAGTGACAAACTAATATTTTAAATCCTCTACCAAGGTCACACCTAACAGTGTGTTTGTAACCTTTAATAGGGTTGGCACTTCACCGAGCTCACTTTAGAAGAGTGAAAATTTTGGGTTACTGGTCCCAAGTATTTTTTCCCTTAACATGGTTTCCATGTTAAAAATCCATGTGTCAAAGTGTTTATGAGTCATTACTTTAGTGTTTTTCATTACACATAACTAATGTGGATTGATCGGTGTACACTAAGAAATTTACTGTTTTTTGGTAAATGAAAGATTGTTATTTAGTAAATATTAAGAATAAGGTTTAACAGAGTACTCCGAGCAGTAGTTATTTGATAATTATATTTGAAGGCATACATCTTGTAGGACTAAAGATAACTAGAGGCTTAATATTGTGATACTAAGTTTTTGGGTTGATTTATTCGAATATTTTTGAGGCCACTGATTCACCCCCACCCCCCCCCCCCCCCCCCCCCCCCTCTTAGTTATTTCTAACAATTGGTATCAGAGCTTGTGTGCTTAGAAAGGGAGTTTAGTAGCTCAAGAAAAAGATCACAAGATGAACAAGTGAGATGTGCCCAAGTTGAATAAAGACAACTTTGAATCATGACAAAGCAGAATAAGACTCCACCTATCAGGTATTGGTAATGATTTTAATAAACACCTTGATACTAAATATATGTTGCCTACAAGACCTCACACTCTTGAGAAATTGAGAGAAAAGCATGAGCATAATTCCATGATGATAGAGCTTGCTTCCTCACTCTTTGATGCTGAGTTTGAAGATGTCAAAACCTTCTCCTCTGCAAATCAAATGTGGGATAAATCAATGTTGGTACATTGAGGAGATGATAATGTACTAAGAGCCAAGGCTGAAAGCCTAAGAGGGAGGTTTGATGACCTAAGGATGAAAGAAGGAAAAAATATCACTCAGTATAGCTGCAGAATCAAAGAGGTAGTCAATGTTATCCCAGGAGTTGGAGGTGCACTTGAAAAAGAGACAGTGATAAGTAAAATCTTAAGAACCTTACTACCTATATATGTTATTAGAGTATCTTCTATTCAAGAAATGAGAGAAGTTGCAAACAATATAGTTACTCTAGATAGTCTAATTGGTAGACTAATTTCATTTGAGATGAATAACTTTGATAATAGTGTCTTACCATCTATAGAGTCTGCATTCAAATATTCTTTGAAAATTAGTAATTCAAGTCATAAACACGCTATGATAAATGATAGTGAAAGTGATAATGAGGATCAAGGACTTGATGAGATTGAAGCACTAATGGAAAGAATATTGCAGAGAGGCAAAGGTAGATACAAAGGTTAATTACCACTTGTATTTTTTAATTGTAAAGAGGTTGGACACTTTTCTGCAAGATGTCCTAACAGAAGAAAAGATGACAGAAGTAGTGACAGAACATATGAGATGAAGTTTGACCGAGGTGATAACAAAGATTACAGAAGCAACTAACAATCTGAAAGAAGAGATACCCAAGAATACAAGGACAAAAGAAATAAAGCATGTTACCTAGCTGAGAACAGAGCTGATGATACTGACACCAAATCAAAAGAATACATTGAGATGGTATTTGTAGCCATGAAAGATCATTCAGACAAAGAAGAAGAAAGGTATGTAGAAACTACACTCATATCTCAGGTTAGTAAGAATGATTTTAGGATTATAAATAGTGGTTGCACTCACCACATGACCGGTGATAAGAAAAATTTTGAAACTTTTGAATACTATAATGGTGGATCAGTAAGAATGGGAAATGACACACCTTTAATGACATGTAAATAATTAAATGTTTGAAGATGTTAAGTTGATAATCATACAAGGCATTAAATCACTTAATGTATTGTATTTTTATTGATGTCAACTTAATATAATTTGTATGGTCATATAAATAATGCCAAAGACTTCAGAGAACCAAAGGAACCAAGGCTATGCTATCAGTAATGCATACAAGTAAAGTATTCACTAAATGACAAAAAACACTAATGGAGTGCACCCAACAGATAGAGAAAAAGAACAAAGTCACAGTGATACCCGACAAGGAAATGCATAGCACTACCGACTAGCAGAGTCACAGTGTTACCCGACGAGAAAAGCACAGAGCAACCTGACGGAAGAAAATATAGTGTTTCCTGACGGATGGAGATCATGAAGCTAACTAGATTCTTGCCGATAGAACAGTTAGTTCTCATCGACGACTAACTGCAGTGGTGACCGACAGAACAGAGAGTTCAGAAAATGACAAAATATCTAGCTAGTGGAGCTAAATATAGACTTAACTGGTTGTCTACTTTTTTTTATTCGACCAGAGATAAGTGATTGATTTAAAGTTGATTTGTACAGTTGGTAAGGAGATATCTATGAGAAAAATTAGGAGTTATTCTTTAAATCTAATTGGATGGATTGTTTATCACGCCAAGAATCAAGAATCAAGAACCAAGAAACAAGGAATATTGTGTCTATATAAGAGACAAGCTTAATTAATTTATGAGGGGATTAAGGGGAGTGAATAGAAAGAGGATTCTAAAGAGAAACTGATGAATAACTACTTCATGTAGTGCTGATCAAACAAGCTAAAGGAAGAGCTAAGGAATTCTGCAGATACCGATGAATAGTGAGCATAGCATCATAGAGAAGAAAGTATGGAGCACAAGGATTGAATTGATACATTGGTCAGAGAGGTAATGTACTTAAATAGATCTGAAAATATATAATTTAAGTTGCAATATGAATAGGTCATAATGTTTCAGTTTAACTATTGAAGCATCAAGTCTCTTAACCGAGCAGGACTTAACAGTCTTCTATATATTGAGGTACATCTCAAGGAGTGCCAAAAAGGTTGATTCATGAAAGTAGCATTGGATATGCCCGATGCCTATTGACA
>MU228371.1:2525913-2537361 GCA_018584345.1 Thuja plicata | reverse complement strand
TGTTTTGTAACCTTTAACAGGGTTGGCTCCTAACAGGGCTCACTTCAGAAAAGTGAAAATCAGTAACTAGTTGCATTGGTGGTTTTCCCAAATTGGGTTTCCACATTATATCTAGTGTTACTTGTGTCACTTGTGTTTATGCTATTTGATTTATGCATAATTGTGAATGTTTAAGTAACAATGATAATTTAATCTACCGAGTAACAGCAATATATATTTAAGACATCTAAGGGACTTGTGGATTTATTTTTGTTGTAACTGATTCACCCCTCCCCTCTCAGTTACTCCATCCATATTTCCAACAGGACACTTGTACCAAGACTAGATGACAATAATGTCATCGGTACAAAATGGATATTCAGGAATAAGCTGAATGAGAATGGAGAAGTCACAAGGAACAAAGAAAGACTAGTATGCAAGGGGTATGCACAAGAAGAAGGAATTGACTATGGAGAGACCTTTGCACCCATTTCTAGGCTAGAAGGAGTAAGAATATTACTTTCTTATGCTGCATATAAAGGATTCAAGGTATATCAAATGGATGTCAAGTCTGCATTCCTGAATGGAATACTTGAAGAAGAGGTATACATTGAACAACCAGAAGGGTTTGTTGATCCAGACAAGAGGGACATGGTATGTAGACTTCACAAATCCATGTATGGATTGAAACAAGCACCCCAAGCCTGGTATAAAAGACTTCATTCCTATATTATAAGTATTAGATTTGTAAGAAGTAGTGAAAACAGTAATCTTTACTTGAAGGAAGATACTGATGCTAACACTTTGATTGTTGAGATATTTGTTGATGATATCATATTTGGAGGCAATGATATGCTATGAAAATCATTTGCAAATGAGATGAGCAAAGAATTTGAGATGTCTATGTTTGGAGAGATAAAGTTCTTTATTGGTCTACAGATCATGCAATAAGGAGAAGGTATTTTCATTACACAATCCAAGTACATCAAAGAAGTACTGATAATATTCAAGATGGAAGAATCCAATCAAGTTGGAACACTGATGGAAACTGGATGGAAACTGACTAAGGAAGACAATTCATCAGAGGTAAATCAAACTTTGTATAGGTCAATGACTGGAAAACTCATGTATGTTGTACATACTAGACCATATATTGCACATGAAGTAGGAATAGTTGCTAGATATTCTACTAATACCAGGGAATCACATATGACTACTGTGAAAATAATCCTAAGATATCTAAAGAATACTGAGGAATATGGCTTATGGTATAGAAGAGAAGGGAAATTTGAACTTAAGGTCTTTACTGACACTTATTGGGCTAGAAATATTGATGACCGGAAGAGAACAACTAGAGGAGCATTGTTCATGGGTGATAGACTTGTCACATGGATTAGCAAGAAACAAGGATGCATCTCACAATCTACTGTAGAAGTAGAGTATGTTGCTTTTGCTGGTACTACAAACTGCTCAAATATTGCATGGATCAAATAGTTACTGGAAGGTATGCATATGCAAATTTTAGAACCAGTAATTATCTATTTTGATAATACAAGTGCAATTAACATTTCCAAAAATCCATTCATGCATGCTAAAACAAAGCAAATCGCCATCAAGTATCATTATTTGAGAGAATAAGTTCAGGAAAAGGAGGTGATACTTGAGTATGTGCAATCAAAAGAAAAATTGGTCGATATATTCACCAAGCCACTGGCCAAGGATGCATTTGAGTACTTAAGAGAGAGACTAGGGGTCAGACCTTTGTCTACTAGTCAGTAAGCTAACTAGAAGGCCACATCAGCCTACATATTATCAGAATATCATTCATGATTGATGCAAGCAAAGAGATGAACTTCAAAGATACATCTATATAAAAATAGGTATATATCTTCACCAAGCACCAGAGCATATTTTTGTATTGATGATGGATAAGGGAAATTCAAGGAATACATTATGGATAGAGAGAAAAGTTTGCTTGACATTAATGTCAGATATTTGTGAGATATTTGTTTGGCATTGCTGTCAAAGGGAGAGAGATTATCCATATTATCACATCCTTCTAGAAAGGGAGAGATTATCCATTATCACATTATTCCAACAGGGAGAGATTATATCCTTAGGGAGAGAGATTGTATGCAAATATGATACAAAGGGAGAGTTGCTGACAAGTAAAATAGAAAACATCAAAAGAAAGGAGAACAGTCAAAAGGAGAGAGTTTGACATAGAAGGAGAACACATCAAATCAAAGAAAGAAATATTCTACATCCATCTAGTGAAGGGATTGAAGACAAATAGAAAGCCTGCAAGAATTAAATCAAAGCTACTTGAGCTTACCAAAAACCAGACATTTGTAATAGTTACATTAGGAAAGCTTGATGAAATTGTATATTTCATATTGTATTAGAAATAAAATAGTATGATAATATAGAATTTTTCCATCAATTCGAAATGGAGAGATTGATGACATGTAACTAATTAAATGTTTGAAGATGTTAAGTTGATAATCATGCAAGGCATTAAATCAGTTAATGTATTGTATTGTCATTGATGTCAACTTAATATAATCTGTATGGTCATATAAATAATGCCAAAGACTTCAGAGAACCAAAGGAACCAAGGCTATGCTATTAGTAATACATACAAGTCAAGTATTCACTAAGTGACAAACAACACAATCGGAGTGCAGTCGACAGACAAAGAAAAAGAACAAAGTCACAGTGATACCCGATGAGAAAATACACAGCACTACCGATGAGCAGAGTCACAGTGTTGCCTGATGAGAAAATCACAAAGTAACCCGATGGAATAAAATATAGTGTTTCTCGACAGACAGAGATCATGAAGCTAACTAGAGTCTCACCGATAGAATAGTTAGTTGTCACCAATGACTAACTACAGTGGTGACCGACAGAATAGAGAGTTTAGAAAATGACAAAATATCTAGCAGGCAGAGCTAAATATAGACTTAATTGGTTGTCTACTTTGTTTTATTCGACCAGAGATAAGTGATTGATTTAAATCTGATTTGTGTAGCTGGAAAGAAGATATCTATGAGACAAATTAGGAGTTATTCTTTAAATCTAATTGGTTGTATTGTTTATCACACCAAGAATCAAGAATCAAGAACCAAGAAACAAGGAATATTGTGTCTATATAAGAGACAAGATTTATTCATTTATGAGGGGATTAAGGGGAGTGAATAGAAAGAGGATGCTAAAGAGAAACTAATGAAGAACTACTTCATGCAGTGTTGATCAAATAAGTTGAAGGAAGAGCTAAGGAATTCTGCAGACACCGACGAACTGTGAGCACAGCATCGCAAAGCAGAAAGTATGGAGCACAAGGATTGAATTTATACATTGGTCAGAGAGGTAATGTACTTAAATAGATCTGAAAATCTACAATTTAAGTTGCAATATGAATAGTTCATAATGTTTCAGTTTAACCATTGAAGCATCAAGTCTCTTAACTAAGCAGGACTTAACAGTCTTCTATATATTGAGGTACATCTCAAGGAGTGCCAAAAAGGTTGATTCATGAAAGTAGCATTGGATATGCATGATGCCTATTGACAGTCTAAGAGAGAGGATGATTCAAGGATGGCAACATTAGATGCCCGATACTAAGTGACAACTTCTATGTATAAAATCCTCTAACAAGGTCACACCTAACAGTGTGTTTGTAACCTTTAACAGGGTTGGCTCTTAACAAGGCTCACTTCAGAAGAGTGAAAATTTGGGGTACCGATCCCAATGGTATTTTCCCTTAACAGGGTTTCCATGTTAAAATCCATGTGTTATGTGTGTATGATTTATTTCTTTACTATTTTGTATCTTACATAATTCATTCTGGATATATCGGTATACTCTGCATATTTATTGTATTTTAGTAAATAGATGACTGCTTATCGGTAAACATTAAGAAGAAGGTTTAACAGAGCAATCTAAGAAGTAGTAAATTGATATAAGTTATTCAAGGCATTCATCTTGTAGGATAGAAGATAACTTGAGAAATAATTTGTGGGTATAAGTTTTGAAGGATTGATTTAAGGATTAATTTTTGAGGCCACTAATTCACCCCCCCCCCCCCCCCCTCTCAGTTATTACTAAAAACCTTGTCCAATTGAAGGTAAAGGAACCATAATGTTGAATAACCTGGTCAAATGTGAAAATGCTTACTGGGTAAAAGGAGTGAATTATAATATGTTAAGTGTTTCACAGCTAAACAATATAGGTCACTAAGTAGCATTTGAGAATAAGACGAAAAGATCTTGAATGAATCAAGAAGGTTGATCAGAACTAGTGAGCAGACAAAAGGTAACCTCTTCTATCTTGATGAAATTAACACCACTTGTTTGATGGCTATAAATAAAGACATATGAATGTGGCACAAAATATTGTGTCATGTGAGTTTTTACAACATGATAAGAATAAGCAATAAAAGGAAAGTCAGAGGCTTACCGAGCATGTCAAAGCCCGAGCATATCATGTGAAAGAATTATCAAAAAGGTAAGATAACAAAGTCTAGTTTCAAGAGTAAAGCCCAGACATCTAATGCAATTCTAGAATTAGTCCATACTGATCTATGTGGATCCATGAGGAAAAAGAGTTACTATGGAGATAGGTATTTCATTCTCTTTGTAGATGATTATTCTAGAATGATGACAGTTATGTTCTTAAAAGATAAATCAGAAGGATTCAAGATGTTTAAATGGTATAAGGCTATGGTAGAAAAACAAAGTGATAAGAAATTGAAATGCTTAAGGTCAGATAGAGGAGGGGAATTTATTTTACATGAATTCACTAATTTCTGTAATGATCATGGAATTAAAAGATAGGTTTCTGCACCGAGAACACCACGGCAAAATGGAATTGCTGAAAGGAGAAATAGATCAATTTTTGACTGTCCAAGAACATTGATGATTGAGAAAAGCATCACTCAAACTTTCTGGAGGGAAGTTGTGAGTATTGTTGTCTACACATTGAATAGAGTACAATTGAAGGACACAAAGAAGACACCTTATGAGCTTTGGTACGGTTACACACCCAATGTAAGTTACTTTAGAATCTTTGGTAGTCAATGTTATATTTTGAAAGATGATAGAAATGGAAAGCTTGAATCCAAAAGTGATGAAGGTATCTTTATGGGGTATTCCACCAAAATCAAGGCTTATAAATGTCTTAACAAGTCATCTAACAATATCATTGAAAGTGAAAATGTAAAAATAGATGAATTTGTAGAAGAGAATGATAAGGAAAGCATAAAAGAACCAGAAGACTATAACATGTTTGTTTACACTGAAGAACCTGACACTCTATCCGAGAAACAGTGTACCACTCCCAAAAAATGGAACATTGCAACTGAGCATCAGGTTGCAATTACCAAAAATTAAGATAATACTCAAGATGATGTACCGAGCGATGGAGATCAGAATGAAGGTCAAGAAGATAATCAGAATGATGGACAAAGAGTTGAACCAAAACTTTCCAAGTATGTCAGAAGAGATCATCCACAGAATCATATCATAGGAGACAAGAAGGCTGGAATGAGAACAAGAAGTAAGTCACTAAACACTAGATGTTTACTTTGTGATTTTGAGCCTAAATCTATTAATACTGCACTTGAAAATGAAGAATGAGCCAGTTCTATGAATGAAGAAATATAACAGATTGAAAATAATAGTACATGGACACTAGTACCGAGACCTAATGAAAAGAATGTCATCGGTACCAAATGGATATTTAGAAACAAGCTGAATGAGAATGGAGAAGTCACAATAAATAAAGCAAGATTAGTATGCAAGGGGTATGCACAAGAAGAAGGTATTGATTATGGTGAAACCTTTGCACCCGTTGACAGACTAGAGAAACATGGTATGTAGACTACATAAAGCCTTGTATGTATTGAAACAAGCACTGAGAGCCTGGTATGAAAGACTTCATTCCTATCTCATTAGCATTGAATTTGTAAGAACAAGTAAAAATAGCAATCTATACTTAAAAGAAGATACCGATGGTAATATTCTGATTGCTGAAATATTTGTTGATGATATCATTTTCAGGGGAAATGAAATGTTATGCAAATCCTTTGCTAATGAAATGAGAAAAAAATTTTAAATGTCTATGTTTGGGGAGATCAAATTATTTCTTGGTCTACAAATTCTTCAACAAGATGCAAGCATATATATCACTCAGTCCAAATACATCAAAGAAGTGCTAAAGATATTCAAGATAGAAGATTTCAAACCAATTGGAACACCTATGGCTACCAGATGTAAGCTGACAAAGGAAGACAAGTCAAATGAGGTAAATCAAACCTTGTATAGATCAATGATTGGAAAACTAATGTATGTTGTTCATACTAGACCAGATATAGCACATGCAACTAGAATAGTTGCAAGATTCTCTACTAATCCCAAAGAATCACATATGATTGTTGTCAAGAGAATTCTAAGATAACTAAAGAATACCGAGGACTATGGCTTATGGTACAAAAGAGAAGAAAAAATTGATTTACAAGTCTATACAGATGTTGATTGGGATGAAAACATTGATGACCGAAAGAGCACAACTGGAGGAGCATTCTTCACGGGTGACAGAATTGTCACGTGCATCAGCAAGAAGCAAGTATGTATCTCTTAGTCTACTACAGAAGTAGAATATGTGGCTGCTACTGCAAATTGCTCCAATATTGCATGGATCAAACAGTTACTGGAAGGTATGAATATGAAGATTCTTGAACTAGTGATTATCTATTGTGATAATACTAGTGCAATTAACATTTCTAAGAATCCAATCATGCATGCTAAGACTAAGCATATAGAAATTAAGTATCACTATTTAAGGGAACAAGTGCAAGAAAAAGAAATGATACTAGAATATGTTCAATCAAAGGAACAGTTAGCTGATATATTCACCAAGCCATTACTGAAAGATACATTTGAGTACCTGAGACAGAGACTAGGGGTACAACCCTTGTCTATCAGTCAGTAAGGTGACTAGGAGATTGCATCAGCCTATACACAAAATAGAAGATCATTCATGTTGATGAAAACACTGAAATGGATAGCAATAGATACATCTGTACACATCAAGGTACAAATCTGCACCAAACACCAGAGACAATGTATTGCTGATGGATAGGGAAATTCAAGGAGTATATTATAAAAAGGGTATGGAAGATGATATAGAAGAATTGTTTGAAATTGTTGTCAAAGGGAGAGATGATTCTCATTATCATAAGGGAGATATTATCTCATTATCAGAAAGATATTATATCATTATCCATAAAGAGAAGTTCCTAAGAATTCAAAGGGAGAGATTGATTACATATGAAATATCCATCTAAGGGAGAGAAATATCAAAAGAGAGAGAATACATACTAAGGGAGAGATTGTTGTCAAAGGAAAAAGAGATGTTCAAGGAGAGGAATAGTCAAGGAAGAGCACATATCAGAAACAAAGACAAAAGATGCTACATCTATCTAGTGAAGGGATTGAAGATTGAAGAACACACTCTGCAAGAAACAAATCTAAGTTATATGAGCTTACCGTAAGCCAGATATTTGTAAAAGTTACAATAGGAGAGATTGATGAAACTGTTATATTTCATATTGTATTAGTAATAATATAGTGTGACAATGTATTCTATTGTCATCAATGCCAAAGGGAGAGATTGGTGACATGTAACTGATTGAATATTTGAAGATGTTAAGTTCATCACCGAAATGCAGAAAGATAATGCAAGATATTAAATCAGTTAATGGATTGTATTTTCATTGATGTCAACTTGATATAATCTAATTGGTTATATTCTCAGTGTCAAAGACTTCAGAGAATTAGAGAGATAAGGATTATGATTTCAATAATGCATAAAAGACAAGCATTCACTAAGTGACTTCAAACACCAATGGTTAGTGAAAATTGAAGGACAGAGAAAACTGAGAGCAAAGTCACAGTGATGCCCAAGAAAAGAAACCGATGAGCAGAATCACTAGCATTATCCACAATCATAATTATAGTGTTAACCTAGGGACAGACAAGCCCGAAGACAGACAACCCCAACGGAAAACAAAACACTGATGGAGAATCCCAAGGACAACTGAAGTGTTGACCGAAGCTATCAAAGAGTTAAAACACCAAAGTTAACTTGAGTTTAGAAATGACAAAATACTTAGTTGGCAGAGCTAAAGATGGACTTAAATGGTTGTTGACATTGTTTTAATCCACAAGTTAAAGCCAAAGATAAGTAAAATATCTAAAGTTGTTTTATCTAGTTACCAAGAAGATTTCTACAAGATAAAATAGGAGTTATGATTTAAATCAAGATTGGCTAAGATTGCAGATAACGCCAAGAAAAAGAAAATCAAGAAGTGAGAAACGGTGATATAATTTCTATAAAGAGACAACTTAATTCATTATGAATCAAGGGGATTGAATGAAAAAGAAGGATGTTGAAGAGAAATTGATGAAGAACAACTTCATATAGTCCTGATCAATCAAGCTAAGGAAAGAGCTAAAGATTTTTGTGGACACCAAGCAATAGAGAAGCACAGCATCACAGAGAAGAAAGAAGTGGAGAAAAGGTATTGAAAATATATATTGATCATAATGGTTTAATGAGCTTACAATAGATCTGAAAATATGCAAGTCTAAGTTGTGTGTGTGAACAGATCATTTACTATTTCAATTTAACTATTGATTCAGAAAATCTCTTAACCGAGCAAGACTTAACAATCCTTTCTATATTGAGATACAACCCAAGGAGTATCAAAAAGTTTGATCATGAAGATAGCATGAGATGCCAGATATGATTTGACAAACTACACTAGGTTTGTTCATAGAAGGTATCATAGAGATTCCTGATATCAAGTGACAAACTAATCTTTTAAATCCTCTAACAAGGTCACACCTAATAGTGTGTTTGTAACCTTTAACAGGGTTGGCTCTTTATTGAGCTCACTTTAGAAGAGTGAAAAGTTTAGGTTACTGGTCCCAAGTGGTTTTTCCCTTAACAGGGTTTCCACATTAATAAATCCATGTGTCAATGTGTTTATGAGTCATTACTTTAGTGTTTTGCATTACACATAACTAATATGGATTCATCAGTATAAAATAATAAATTTACTATTTTTTGGTAAATGAAAGACTGTTATTCGGTAAACATTAAGAATAAGGTTTAACAGAGTACTCCGAGTAGTAGTTATTTGATAAGTATATTTGAAGGCATACATCTTGTAGGACTGAAGATAAGTAGAAGCTTAATATTATGGTACTAATTTTTTGGGTTGATTTGTTGGAATATTTCTTAGGCCACTAATTCACCCCCCCCCCCCCACCCCTCNATTTGTTGGAATATTTCTTAGGCCACTAATTCCCCCCCCCCCCCCCACCCCTCTCAGTTATTTCTAACATTGCATTGTTCTGACAGAAATTTTGTTCACGGATCCTGAAAGTTTATCGAAAAGGGTATCCAAATCTACTTTGTGATTCATTGTTCTGTACCTGTACCTACAATAAAAATGGTTTTTTTTTTTTTTGAGGGGGGGGGTTCCTTCATCATACCCAATTTTTGGAATTAACCTTATAATAGAATTGAAATTGCAGTAATAAACAAATTAAATGGAACAATTCACCTTGCTTATATTGAAACCATTGTGGAGGATTTGAATCCTTGGATCCACAAGTATGAATGCTCCAAATGGACATAGAATGTAGAATGTAGGATGTATGATGTCTCAAATCAATTGCCTTTAGATCTTCAACACCAATCTTGAATGGATCTTGGAATAGGAAGAAGCTTGAATGGATGTGGATGGAGAAATATTCAACAAGAGGGCTCCATAGAGCTTGAATCCTTCAATGGTTACCAATGGATCTCCTTGATGAATTGAATTCTTGAATGCTTGAAAGAAGATGATCACTTCAATAGATTATGTGTATATGTTCATGTGTGTGGATGATTCAAAATGAGAGGAGAGGGCTTCCTTATATACAATTCTAGGGCACAAATTTCTAAAGAGGCCAACATAGGATAATTAAATTCCAATTAGGCCTATACCCCTAGAAGTGGACCTATATTAAATATCATTTTTAAGATTTGTTACTTCAGAGTCTGAAATAGCCGACCTGAAAGCGGGAAACAATTATTTCCAAACACCGACATCCAGAATTCTCTGGAATTTGAAATTTGGACCCTAGGTCAGGGTTGAGGTTTACCCTAACCTAGGTCAGGGTCAAGGTCAAACTAGAACCAGAAGGTTGACCTTGACCCTGAGGTCAAGAACCTCAATATTTTAGAGTAGGATACTAGGAATAGGTAGGAGAGAAGTGGAAAATAGGATAGAACATGGGAAAAACCAAATCCAATTCAAATACCCCTTCAAGGCATTTGACATGACACCAAACCACTTACTCAGAGGGCTAAACCACTCCTAAATGGAAGTGCTTCCATTTTTTGATGATACATTTAGCCCCCACTTTAGCAAGAGTATGGACTCGATGCAAACTCTTGGTAAAGGAGATCACAAAGAAAAGATAATCTTTTTGAAATCAAAGGGACAAAATAATCCTCAAGCCCCAAGGGAGTCAAGTCTTTGTCAACCCCAAGATTACAATAAGATAGACATCACCAAGCAAAAAAAAAGAGAGAGAGGGTATGATTACCTCACCCAATGAGAACTTATGTCCCATTGTGAATCACACAAGGAAACAATGCAACTAGAAAGATGGATTTGAGCCGCCTAGTGAATGTGGCTACTCACTAGTCAACCCATCAAGGATTCACTCTCAGAAATTGTAATCACCTAAAAATGGTTTGATAAGCTCAAAATCCCTAATCTACAATTAAGTCCTCTAGGTCCTAACCAAGACTACCAATATCAAGGTAATCACAATTATATAATTAAACTAGTTTGTTTTAAGTATATAATTCATCAAAAATCAATAATCCAAGATCACTCGTCAAGAGGCATCTATCAAAAGCCATTGATTCTTCAATTAACCTTGAATGAATTAAATCAAATCAAAAAATTAAATACATGGCTAAAGAAATCAATTAAAAGGAATTAATTAAATCAAATAATTAATATTCCTTCAACATGCCTCAAGGATAAAAGCCTCTAACCAATAGGAGGTAATTACTTGGATCAAGCAAGCTTCCATCTCAACCATTCCTCATGGATGCATCTCAACCACTTAATTAAAATTCAAATTTGAATCTTTCCCTCCAATAATTCTCTATAAAAAGAAGCCATTCTAAGCTTATTTGATATAGGAGAATAGAATTCAAGCATACATATAATGTCAATTTTGTTTTAGCTCATCTAGTTCATCATTTTTAGTATGCTAATCTAGTTCATTTATATAATTTGATTCAAATTGTGCATAATTGAACATGTTCTTGAGAATTTTAGGCATTTTTACAATGAATCTTCCATTTCATGATTGTCATTCTATGATCTAACATGCT
>MU228371.1:2466966-2525243 GCA_018584345.1 Thuja plicata | reverse complement strand
ATCAGAAACTCAAACCCCAAATTATGATTTGTACTAAAATTGAAGGAAATGAACAATTTTCTTTCATATGCAATGTGTTTTGTCAATTAATTTAGGCATCTTAACATCAAATTTAGGGTTAATTTTTTTTTTCATTAGAGGATTATTCTATTTTCCCTTTGGAAAAATCATAAACTCAAACGTGAAATAGAAGATTAATTCTTGATTTGAGGAAATGAACTTTGTTTTAAGTGCTTGATAGGAGAAAACTTTATTGAGTAGGAGAGTATGATCTTTTCCCTTTGGGAAAATCATTAATCTAAACCTCTTTTCAACGCCAATCCTCTTTACTTGCTTTATCCTTTAGTTGGGCCTTCTAGTGAGGAAAAAATCTCCCGGGATGACCCACGTGAGAACAAGGTGTAAACCACACCACTCTAACTCACATTAAAAAAATTTACTCTTTCGGGTTAAAGCCTAGGGATTTGAAAAAGAGATACCTACTTATGGTGATCCTATCTTCCTATTCTTCAAGAAAAGAGATACCTACTTATGGTTATCCTATCTTTGGTCAAGAGGTTATTTCCCAACATCATGTCAATCCTATTTTTGATGAACGCCCTCATAATATTGAATCCAACATCTCATTGGAGACTTCAAATGAATCTAAATGTCCATTGGATAGAACATTCATTCCTTTGGGACAATCTTATGAATCCATTTTGGAAGAACTTCTTGAAAATAATCTTATCATGTTGCCTCAAATAACTTTATGTGGTTTTGTATTCTTGAGAAACTATTGTTCCTATCATAGACATAACGAACATACAACTTCAGATTGCATGGAGTTGAAGCATAAAATCCAAGATCTTATTGATGAGGGAATAATTGAAAATCTTAATGATTCATCTAATCAAGATCAAGATACTAATTCCAAGCATGATCAAAATCACGAAACTATGTCTAGAAGTGACCCACATGACACCTCCAATTCTTCCACCATTCCTCCATCTCACAAAGCTTCAAAGCTATCCACATTCCCTCTATCAAACAAAGAACCTAATGCTTTTCTTGATAACTATGTCTACCCTCAAGGGATGCCTTTAAAAGAAATCCAAGCTAATCTAAATCTTGTTGCAAGTCTATTCCACACTTCTGAGATCAAAGACCCTAAGCTTTCATGTGCTTTGATGCCTATTCTGCATGATTCTCCAGCAACCCTTCAATAATCCCTCGTGAAGATTAAAACTCCTATCTTTTCCTTCGAAGTGGATCCATGTCAAGAGGCTGATCTGAAATAAAAAGAAACAAGTCTTACTAATGATCAAGATCAAGACATCATAATATCCCCTCCAACATTTGATGAAGGTCCCATATCCCTACAATTTGAAGATGAACCCCTCATATCTTCTCATTTCTTCCAAGAAGATATTCCTCCATCTCAAGAGCTATATAGCCCTACATCTCCTAAGCAAGATCAAGATATTCATTCTACTTCCAATGAGCTTATTGAAAATCAAGAGAAAAGTATTCTCTCTACATTATCCAAAGATCCTTTTCAAGATCAACGCATCCCATCATCTCTTTGTCATATTTCTCCATATCCACCTCAAGAAACCATCATTCCTCCAAATCCGCATGATGATAAATCCCCTCAAGCTTCGGTTCCTATCAAAGTTGTTCCTATTGGTATAAAGATGACTCCTAATGATGAGAGCTTTGGACATGAAACTCACTCTAATGATGTTGATATACATTACACACCTTATATTCCTCCATTTTCCCACAAGAATCATCCTTCTCCATCCTCCAAATCTATCCTTGGTCCCTATATCCCGAAGTTAAAACCATCAAACCTTCCAACCATATTGGGTCCTTACATTCCTCCATCCATTATGTCTATCACTCCTAGCTTTTCATCCACTTACCCTATCTCCTATCATGATCAACAAAGACATGCATCCTTGAATCCTCCATATCAACTCATCCCTATGAACTAGCCAAATTAGTCTTATTCATCCACAATTCCCAAGTCTTTTGGAAGCAATTTGGATGTCAAACAAAGAAAGCAGAAATCCAAGAATCCACTTACATATGAAGATCACCATGTCCAATCTAATCGACATGTGAATACAAAGCAAGAAGAAATACTATTGAGACTACAAAGGTCCACCAAGCAAAAAGAAAAATCAAAGAAAATGTGGGTTCCTGAATCCCTCCTTGAAGAAATGAATTCTAAAGCATCACAAAAGAAAGAAAAATCAAAGACTGTGGATTCCCGAGTCATTCTTAAAAGACTTATACACAAAAGAAAAATTAGAATTGGCGTCCAAGCTTCCAAAGGCTTCCACTCTATTTTCCTCCAAATCTATTTTGAGTCCTTATATCCAAAAATACACTACCATGAATACGCCTTCATCCATCTTAGGTCCTTGTGTACCAAGATCCATATCGCTTCCCCTATCAAAATCTAGATCCATTTCATCCACTTTTCCTCCATCATTCCACTACCCTTCAAGATGCGTGTCGATGTTGGTCTTGCCAATGTTTCCATCTTTTCTTCCACAAAAATTTCAATACTCTACCCAATATCCTACACCTACTTACTATCCTTCTATATTGGGTCCCTACATTCCATCCATCTCATATCCTTTCATTCCTCTCATCTAATTCATTACATAAATCCTTGGCTACCATCTTCCTTATCCTCCATATCATTCTTCTCTACCATTACCGTATTAGCATCTTTGAGCATACTTTAAGTGGCCTTGGCCTATCATATCATATCCTTCGAAGGAGAACTATCCAAAGAGAAATAGGCATAAATTCTTCCCTAAAATCAAAAAAAAAAAAAAGATTGAAAAAGAGAAAAAGTGCCTTGGTGAAAACCTAGTAAGAAGGCACCTTGGTAGCAAAAGTAAAGAGAAATAAATCCATCCTATAGTGAAACCCACTTCTTTTGGTGCCTTGGATAAGTACCATGATGAAAACCTGGCAAATAGGCATCATGCATAATTCCTCCTACTTGCACTCTTCACTTGGGGGCAAGTTCCTTCCATGTCATCTTATCCATCATATTTTCCATCCAGCTAGCACATTCACATCCATGTTCCTTCTGGTGATCTTGACAAGGTTGAGCCTATTGATGAACGCTTTGCATATTGGCATCCATATCTATGATACCCTATCATGATCTTGCTTATCCCAAGCCTATACTTCCTATCTTTGAGCATTACTGTCATAATCCAAACATTCACTTATGCCTACATCACCCTTTCTCTTGATGGTGTTGTCCTATTAGTTAACCCCTTGGTCTTGATCAAAAGAAAGAATAAAAAAAATGCAACATAGGTTCTCAAGAACTCTCTTGATGTGTCCACTCTTTTGGGTCACATGCTTTTCATGACATCAGTTCATTTCTTTATATGCTATCTATCACCACTTCATGAACTAAAATTTCTATATTCTTTATCCCTAGCTTGGATAATCTTGAGGAGACTGTTCTTGAAGGTGGCATTCACTCACTTCATCCATCATTTTCTATTCACTTCTAATCCATTAGTTTTCTTATCCATCTATAAGGTCCTCTACCTTGCTATAAATTGGGGGCAAACCAATGTGAACATTCTTGAGAATTGGTAATCTCTAAAAATCCAAAAACATTTTAAAAGAAAAAATCAAAAATGAAAAATCGTGCCTTGGTGAAAAACTGGTAAACAGGCGCTATTTCATCACCTCGCTGCTCTGTCTATCAAAGCTTGGATAACTCTTTAGCAAGAAATTCAAGACCTTTGAGCTAACACAAGCCAGAAAGAATTCCTATCTGATTGACTCTATCATTTATCTATCACTTTACCATGGTTTGAAATCTAATCTTATCCTTGTTAAAATTGTTTCAAGGAAAGCAATTCACCAATGGTATTTCTCAATACCACATCAATCAACCAAAGGTGTTTCTCAACACCACCCCAGTTAAACAACCAAACAAAGGTATTTTTCAATATCACTGATCAAGTCACATCTCATATAAACAAACAAAAATAGTGTTTCTTAAACACTCATCATGTTATCAACATGATCATATTGAATCTATCAATCAGAATCAAAAGCACAAAAATGATCAGTCATGTCCTATGCTTGCATGAATTTTGGCTCCTAAGTAACTCTATGATGTATTCATACTAGAGACACACTGAAAAATTTGGGATACTTTTCATTGCATGACTGTTTGTTCTTTATCAAATTTTTTCTTATTATAATTCTCTCGAATGTTTTAATGATGCTCTATTGAGTTAGAAACATAAAGACAGGGGGCATGATATTTTCTTTGATTTCTGCTTGTGATTGACATGGGTTTTTGACAAGGTCTATGATGACAAAATTAAAGCTACATGAATGGCTCTGATTCTGAGACCAAAGCAAACACTTATTGCAATATCAAAATTAAGCTCAAATTAGTATTCATATCATCAAAGTAAATTAATTATTCATGGTGATTGTACTAAAATCAAACATTTTACATAAGTCATATTCATATTATCATAGTCACTTAAGCACTAGTGATGATTGTATATACTTATATCTAAGAAAAGTGATATTCATACTAACATGATTACTTGCATATCAGTGTTGGTTGTGTCAAAATGGGGTACGCAAAAGGCTCAATGATGAAGCAAAAGCATAAAATGAATGACATGAAAATAGAAGTTGCACCTGCATTTGCATTTTAGGATTGCATTTCATTCTATAAGTTGCATATCTTTTATAATCAAGTGACGCTAAGAAAGGCTATCATAACACACATTCAAAAGAGGGAAAGGCAAACTTCAAACATTTAAAGCAATATTTTTGTGGTTTTGACCACTATCTTTTCTATTGGAATCAAAATCTCCATTCCAAGCTTATCATTCTCATCCAGATGTTTTTATCTATAAATCAACCCAATTTCATGTCCATTTTGATTCCAAGGGGGAATTATAAATTACATCTTGTCAAGCGATCGTAATACCATATATTTTTCCAAACAATTGGGGCATTGTCAGAAGTCTAACTTGACTCTACAAGTGATCAAATGAATCAACTTCAAAATAGCTAGAGAATCTTCATCGGGTATCAAATCAGTCTCAACATTATCAAATTTGGAACAAGTGATTTCATCGCTTCATATCAAATTGCTCGCTCTTATCAAATTCAAGTGCTAAACATTAGTAGAGATATCAATTTCACTGCATCACATCAAATTGATAGTATCTGTAGCTAAATTCAATTGAAATTTTAAACAGTGATCACTTTCAACGCATCGCATCAAATTGATCATTTGTTCAAATCTTTGCTAGAAATTAGTTTCATCACATCACATCAAACTGGTTGTCTAGTCAATCCTTTTGAACTATGTCTTTGAGATATCAGTTTCATCGCATCACAACAAACTGATATCGATCAAGATTTCAGACATCATTATAACAGTAATTGATTTCATCTCTTCATATCAAATTGATTAAGTGTTATTACTCTTAGCAATCAGACAGGTGATCAGTTTTATCGCTTCACATCAAATTGATCTCCTGGTCGCTACACTGATCTTTCAGTAATCAAGAATCTTCAGTAGTTTCAATCGCATTTTGTTCAATAAAGTTTAGAATCGGTTTCTAATCAAGAATAGTTGTATCACTTTATATCCAGTTATTCGATCGCTAATCAAAACTAGATGTTCTTTGAATCAACATGTTGATCGCACATCGATTCAAAGAGGGGCAAATTTAATCACCTAAAATGGTCTGATAAGCTCAAAATCCCTAATCTGTAATTAAATCCTCCAAATCCTAAAAAAGACTACCAATATCAAGCTAATCACAATTATATAATTAAACTAGAGTAGTTTAAGTATATAATTCATCAAAAATCAATAATCCAAGATCACTCATTAAGAGGTGTCTATCAAAAGCCATTGATTCTTCAATTAACCTTGAATGAATTAAATCAAATCAAAAAATTAAATACATGGCTAAAGAAATCAATTAAAAGGAATTAATTAAATCAAATAATTAATATTCCTTCAACATGCCTCAAGGATAAAAGCCTCTAACCAATAGGAGGTAATCACTTGGATCAAGAAAGCTTCCATCTCAACCATTCCTCATGGATGCATCTCAACCACTTAATTCAACTTCGAATTTGAATCTTTCCCTCTAAGAATTCTCTATAAAAAGAAGTCATTCTAAGCTTATTTGATATAGGAGAATAGAATTCAAGCATAGATATAATGTCAATTTTGTTTTAGCTCATCTCGTTCATCATTTTTAGCATGCTAATCTAGTTCATTTGTATAATTTGATTCAAATTGTGCATAATTGAACATGTTCTTGAGAATTTTAGGCATTTTTACAATGAATATTCCATTTCATGATTGTCATTCTATGATCTAACATGCTTAATCTGAGAGCAATTTACAATTTAGAGTAGAATCTTCATGACTAGGAAGCAATAATTTGATTTCTCAAGATTTTCTATGTTTTTCATTGATTTGATCTTACTAACCTTGGATATAATGAGTTATTGAGTGTTTGTGTGTAGTATACTTGCAGATACATAATTACACATTGCAGGAATATTCTATTCCAAAAGAGCAAAGCCAAAAATAGAGAGATCCAGTCTTAAGGACACCTTCCGACCTTAAAGGATAAAAACTTTGTAAATTGAAAGTGGAGGGATCAAGAGATCCTACAAGGTAAAAATCCATGCTTTAAGGATTAGTCTATAATCCATAAAAGGAGAGAAAAAAAAGTTTTAATTTTGAAAATATTTTTGAAAGTACGTGTGTGCAAAAATTGAGCAGAGCGTATGTCCCCATGTTAAAGTCATTTCTAACACTTTAACAGGAGCAATAGCTTTAATGGAAACATAAACAACTCCATTGATTACATTTTCACTATGAGATGACCCGAAGAAAAGACAAACCAAGGGAAATACCACATAAACATATAGAGAACACAGAAGGGATCTACCTATTGTGGGGTTAGTATGATCATAAGATAATATATATATATGATATTATTGAAAATGAATTGACATCATTCCCCAAAGAAAGTAGAACTACCATCACAATGGAGGAAATAAAATGCAAGAGTTACGAAGAAGAGTATTTTCAGACCATAACATGGAGACCAAAAATAATTAGTGCTGCCATGTCACAAATCCAAGCGGACTACACAAGGAAAACATTTACAAACAATAGCACAGGTACAAAATAACATGAAAACAACATATAGAAGAATAGAGATGCATATAGAGGAATAGTACAATAGGTTTGATTCCTTTATCACCTTGCACCAACAAAGTAACAAGGGTCGTATAAAAGAATCCAACAAACATTTAGAAAACACATTACGGGACAAGCACAATACAACAGGCAAACACATAAAAGGCTATCATGGAGGACAAGCCAATAAAGCGCATCACCTACTCTCCCCATCTCATTCTATATCATTTAGGGAAGGTGGGAAACTTGCAAGAGGGACTATATCCAACACACTAGGAATAATATCCAGTTCCAAACAAGGATCCTCTTGAGAATCGCGATGTTCAATACAAGGTGTAATTATCAATTGTGTGGAAATCACATTAGGTAAATTAGTATCAATATCAATAGTCTCATATTCATCATTAGAATCATCAAGAGTGTCTTCTTCATAAAGATTAATCAAAATAGAATCTAAGATGTGAATAGAATCATCATAATCATTCATCTTAGCATCATTATTAACATTAACTTCTTCGAACACATCAAGCATAGGCTGGTCAAAAGAAGGTAAAGAACATCAAAGAATAGAGGCACGGGCCTTAGCTTGAGCCTGACACTTCTTAAAACATTCATTGGTAGATCGGTCACATTTTGTCTTGTTTGAAATATGTTGAGAACTAGGAGGAACAACAACCGGTTCCTTCATAAATTCTATAGGAGGATTAGTAGGATTTGCAGTAGGATGAAAAGAAACACTAGGAGCTTGATTAACAGAACTAGAAGCAATGGATAAAGGAGGTATGGAAGGCATAAGAAAAATACCATGGTTAAGATCCATCTGAGGCATGCTTAACTCAACAATATTGCAATGTTTATAGGCTTGATATGAGCAAAAAAGGTTATCAGGTTGAGAAGAACATGAATTAGGTAATCAAGGCCAAAAGAAGTCAAGGGTAACACAATCCCTAGGCCTAGAAGGTTGATATAAACTATGATTAATTTTTTCACCTCTTCATCATGAATGAACTTAATACACTTATGGATAGGAGAAGAAATGGCATGCATGGAAGTCAACAAAGGAAAACCAAGCTTAACTTGAAATTGATCAAAAGTAGGGACAACAACGAAGGTAGTGTCCACAACTTTACCACAAAGTTCAACAAGAAAGTTAATAGAACCAAATGATGGATAGAGAAAACCATTACAAGTTTGGATCCACACATCAGATCTATTATAACAATCACATTGTAAGTTCTTTGAAAAAAGGTTTTCTTCAGTAATGACATTAACTAAGGATGTAGGATCAGCAAAAAACCCACATGTAGGTATCTTAGCAATCCTAGCATAAATGTAGAGGGGACCATCAAGAGCTTTAATATTCTCAGAATCATCAAAGGTGATCGAGAGTTCCCTAGGTATTTTATTCATAGGTTGTTTTTGAGGTTTAGGTTGAGGTTTCAGTTTAGGCTTAGGTTGAGGTTGAGGTGAAGGAACTTGAAAAGGAGGTTGAGATTGAGGCTGGGGTGGAGAGACAAGTTGAGAGAAAACAACATGCTCCACATGGTTAACAATATGATTGATATCATCAATCTTTGAATCATAAAAAATATCCACATGTGGCTGAACAATGGTATTAGTATCATGTGTAGGAAAAGGATTCATATATATTTGGAGGTTTTGATTAGGAGGAGAGACAGATTTGTTCCCACTACCATCAAAATTAAGTCTTCCCTTCACGTCAGGTTCACCAAAATGTAAGATATAAAGATGTGTAATGTGGATATATTTTAAGATGAATGAACTTATATTTTGAAAGGTTTTGGGATGGTAACATTCTCCTCCTAACCCCAAATTTACAAAGGAAAGATCCAAATTGATTAACCACAAGAAAATGGTCAATGCACAAATAAATCAATCGATTGGAAATAAGAAGAAAGAGGAAAACCTTACACTCCTAGTTAATGAGGAGAGAAGGAGAGTGTGTAATAGATTTGAAATGATAAAAATGTTAATTAAAATGAATTTAACATAAATACTAACCTCAAAGTATAGCAAATCTGGAAATTGTTGTTTTCTGATATTTGTACTGAGTTTCTGGAAATTCTGCAACTGCATCTGGAACAGAAACACAGAGACAGAGAAAACCCAGAAACCTTTTCCTTTTCTACTCCAGGTTGACCTTGACCCAAATGTAGTTTTACCTTGACCCCTTTATGTCAACCTTGACCTACATTACTCTAATGGAAATTTTGTTCACGGATCCTGAAAGTTTGCTGAAAAGGGTATCCAAATCTGCTCTACGATTCATTGTTTTATACATGTACCTACAAGAAAAATGGTTTTGTTTGTTGGGGGGAGGGGTTTGCCTTGGTCAAACCCTAGTTTTGGAATTAACCTTATAATATAATTGAAAATGCATTAATAAACAAAGTAAATAGAACAATTTTCCTTGCTTATGTTGAAACCCTTGTGGAGGATTTGAATCCTTGGATCCACAAGTATGAATACTCCAAATGGATGTAGAATGTAGAATTTAGGATGTAGGATGTATCAAATCAATTTCCTTTAGATCTTCAACACCAATCTTGAATGGATCTTTGAATAGGAAGAAGCTTGAATGGATGTGGATGGAGAAATCTTCAACAAGAGGGCTCCATAGAGCTTGAATCCTTCAATGGCTACCAATGCATCTTCTTGATGAATTGAATTCTTGAAGGCTTGAATTCTTGAAAGTAGATGATTACTTCAATAGATTATGCATATATGTTCATGTGTGTGGATGATCGAAAATGAGAGGAGAAGGCTTCCTTATATACAAGTCTAGGGCACAAACTTCTAGAGAGGCCAACATAGGATAATTAAACTCTAATCAGGCCTATACCCTTAGAAGTGGACCTATATTAAATATTCTTTTTAATATTTGTTACTTCAGAGTCCAAAATAGCTAACCCAGAAGCAGGAAACAATTATTTCCAAACCCCAACATCGAGAGATCTCTGGGTCAGGGTTGAGGTTGACCTTGACCCAGAAGGTTGACCTTGACCTTAAGGTCAAGAACCTCAATATTTCATAGCAGGATACTAAGAATAGGTAGGAGAGAAGTGGAAAATAGGGCAGGACATGGGAAAAACCAGATCCAAGTCAAAGACCCATTCAAGGAATTTGGCGTGACCCCAAACCACTTACTCAGAGGGATAAACCAGTCCTAAATGGAAGTGCTTCCATTTTCCAATGATACAGACATATAACAAGATCCTTATTCTGAACAAGTGGTAGGTGATGTGGTAGAAAGAAATCCTCAGAGATTCCTAGGAATTTTAATCAACAAAGGAGTCAAACTTCCCACTGAATTCAATGTATCCATAATATGGCCTGAAACCCCGCTAGAAGGAAAAAAATACAATTGAAATCTTTCAAATTAATCATGTGGCTCCTCAAACCTTTTCAGTTTCATTATCAACATCTACAACATCAGCACAGACTGTGTCTACACAAACTAGCTCATCCACTCAAACTAGTTCATCTTCCACGCAAAACATGATGGGTTCCCAAATGAGTGCAACCATGGTTTCTAGTTCCTCTCAGGAATCTTCCTCATTACCTCTCTTATCAAGCACTCAAGTAATTTCATCAACACATCAAATGAGATACAACCCATTCGTCACTACCCAAACATCGCAATCTATCCCTAATGGCCTTGGATATAATGCTTCACAACAACTTGGATCAATCTCTATAGGTCCAATGTTCAGTTAATGTCCCCCAAGGGCTAGATTTTTATTCCAACAAAGGTCTCAACAACAATAGTCACAACAACCTTGGACCCGTCATTTACCCCATTACCAACAAAACCATACATTTTGGAGTCAATACCAAATCCCAATAAGATCGTACATCCCAACACAAGGGACTCAAAGGAAAATTATTATACCAACGACTAGACAAAGATCCAATGTTGGAAATGTTCCTCAATCCCAAATGGACATTCTAATACAACAAGTGAAAACCCTGCAAACTCAAATGATGGATATTCAAAATCAGGGACAAACTAAGTCCTATACATTTGAGGACTTATACACATACCCCTTTGATCATTCTTTACACATGTCTCCATTCCAGCACATTTTTCAGTACCTAAATTTGAGAATTATAGAGGCAACACCAATCCTGTGGAACACATCAGGGTATTATTTTCTAGTTGCATTGAAGCCACACATGATGAAACATACTTAATGTGACTATTTCTGTAGAGTTTAGCCAGACCCGCAATGGAATGGTTCTCTCACTTACCACATGGTACTCACTCTTGGGTTGAATTGGATGAAAATTTTATAGTCACTTCCATCACAACATAGAAATCAATGTCAACATCAAGGAGCTTTGTGATGTCAAGAAAAAATAAGGTGAATCTTTTGTTAAATTTTTACAAATATGTAGAAACACAGCCAAAAAAATCACATATGATGTTCCTAAGCAAGATCTAATAGTCATGTTCATCGATAATTTGATCCTAGACATGTATTTTACTACATAACTCCAACTCGCTCCCAATTTCAAACAACTTATAGAATGAGGTGTTCAATGCCAGCAAAATTTGGTCAAAAGAGGAATTCTTTTGGATCCTACTAAAACAAACACCACTAAAAATTCAACTGATAAAGCTAAGTGGTGGAACAAAAATAAAATGTCACCAATGATGGTTTCATTGATGTCAAGACAGTCAATTATACTCAACCAAATATTTCATTACAAGGGGCACCCATGCCAAATCTAACACCTGCAATGAAAACCCCGTAGGGAAATACTCAAGTTCAAACACCAACTATTCAAGCGACAGTAGTATCCCAGAATCAACCCAACATGAAATGCCAACAATGATTTCCTATTTTGAAATGTGAGTACACCCCACTAGGATAATCGATCGAATTAGCACTGAAAAAGTTGATCCAAGCCAATGTGATCACTTTACCAGAAATCAAGGAATTCAAACATGGTGTTCTAAAACCTAAGTAGTGGAATGATAATTATTTTTGTGAGTATCATCAGGTCAAGGTTCATAAGACATCAAATTTTTATTGATTAAAAAATGTTATACAATACTTAATTGAACAAGGGATAATCAATGTTAACAATACTCATTCCAAGGGTACCACGAATCATACACTCTTCAATGATCCTTTTCATAAACATAATAAAGTGAAATCCTCCATTTATGGTAGTTATTCCAAGCAATTCAATTACCTATTCTACCTCTTATAGTATGATAAATTTCATAAATCATATATAAACCCAAGTTTCCACCTTCACTATCAAATATAATAATGCCAAATACATTGTTACAACTCGTCGTTCCAAATTTTTCGTACAAGGAATGCCTTCTACTTCTGCTACACCAGGAAATCCCACACCAAATTATAATCCACAACCTATTTTTGTGGATCAACTCAAGCACACACCCACCTAGATCTATTTTTTTTAACTATTGCACCTATCCCCAGAGCATAAGCAAGCTTTGGACCAAGCTCTCCAAAACACAGTTCTCCCACAGAAAATATCTCAAGAAATTTTCTAAACCATCATCAATTATATTGTTGCTAAAAAAAATTCCATGTTTATAGACTGTGATGTACCACCACACAAACCTCTGCATAATGATCCTCTACATTTTCTTTTCCAAGTGCATAAGAATACAATCTGAAGAGTCCTCATTGATGGCGGGGTTGGACTAAAAATTTGTACTCTAAATGTAATAAAAACCTTGGGTTACTCAAAATACAGTATTGATGTCACTAGAAGAATAAATATTAGAGAATATGACAAGGAATAAAGGTCATCTAGAGGTATCCTTATTTTACCAGTCAAGATAGGGCCAGTAATAAAGAGCACTCCATTCCAAATCCTAGACCTTGAACTAGGATATAACATGTTGCTTGGAAGACCATGTATACATGACATACAAGTTGTCCCTTAGATATATCATCAATGCATCAAATTTCCCTACCAAGGAACAAAGATAATCATAGAGGGAGATCCCAACCCCTTTCAATATTGCAACACTATAAGAGAAAGTTCAGACAATCAGATACCATCTAATCAGGAAGAAAATATTCCTTCCACTTTTGATTCCATTCCAAAGGATATACCAAGAAAGGAAGTCAAAATATCAATTCCAGATAAAGGGTGTGGTGAATACCTCTATGAGGAAGCCTTCACCACCACCAACATTCCTCTATCTCCTAGATCATATGGAGAACCTAGACATTCGAAACAATTGAAGCTTTGGAACCAGTAATATTCAGATGTATGCCTACCACATTTGTTAAATAGGCAGACATAAATGAAGAAAACCCCTTTGATCTAGACATTAATACTTGGTTATATTAAGATCCTTAAGAGACGCCAACAGTAAAAATATCCTTGACACAATATGGACCTGGATATATATGTTACAATAATATGGATATGATGGTAAAACTGGTCTGGGGGCAAGACAATAGGGATTGATCGAATTGTCATTACCACCAACTCAAAGGAACAAAAGAGGAATAGGATATGGTCAAGCCAGAACTAGTACAATTGTCTAAGATATTTCAATAGACAAACAAGAAATTTCTAATTCAAACTAGGGGAAAAATCAAGGATGTAACCCAATTAGTAATATACTCCAGCAACTATTGCCACCAGAAGTGGAAACCACAAATTCCCAAATAACCCTTAATCAGGAAATCATGGATGATATGGAAAGTGAAATGGCTAATGAGCATTTTATTGTGACTGATCCTCATGAGTATGAGTGGTTATCCCTCCATGACTCTGAATCTCCTATTCTTGGACATTCCCCTCGATCCACTAGTACCATAAACCTCAATGACATCTTCAACCAACTAAACATAGAAGATCAACCCTATCTTGATAAACATGTCGATGTCCATTCCTTAGATGGTGTGTCTACTTCTCATTCTAGATTTTTTGGAACTATCACTATAGTTCCATTCACACAAACTAAGTCTACCTCCCACACTAACCTTTGTTTAATCTATGCCGAGTTAATAGATTGGGACCAACAAGGACATCCTCACATAGACATTTTTAAAATGATGAAGCCATTGCAGACTTAATGGGGCTTCATGAAGAATAACATTAGGAGATCACAAGGTAGGATTCTCCTTTGACTTAGATAGATCAGCATACTTTGGGGAGGAGGCTCCTCTTTCCAGTCGCAAAAGTAAAAATAAAAACAAAACAAAAAAAAGAGGCATTGAGTGAAAATTGAAAGGCACTTTCTGACCATGAAAAATTAAAGATAAAGGATGTATCTTCTGGTGAAAACCTCTTTGAGGTGCCAGAGGATGGAAAGTTGGACCTCCTCCCCTTAAAATAAAAACAATCAGCATTGCCAACAGAGGAAAAAAGAGGTAGTGAATCTAGGGGATGAAAAGAACCCTATGAACATCTATCTGGCTAAATCCCTTTCACCTAAGGAAAGATAATAGTTTATTTTTTTTTCAAAGCACGATAGATCACCTTCACTTGGTCTTATACTAACATGCCAAGTTTGGATCCAGAGCTCCTGCTACATCACCTACCACTTTTGCCAAATACAAATCCAGTAAAATAGAGGCTAAGAAAGATGCATCCTCACATTTCTCTACATTTCAAAGTTGAACTGAAGAAACTTTTAGATGTAGGTTTCATAAGACCCATCCCATATGCAGACTAGATATCAAATATGGTACCAATTACAAAATATTTTGGTCAGATTCGAATATGCACAGACTTGATGGACCTGAACAAAGCATGTCCAAAAGATGATTTCTCATTACCAAACATCGATATCATCATAGATTTGACAGAGGGACATCAAATTTTGTCACTCATGGATAGATTCTCAAGTTATAACCAAATAAAAATTTCACCATAAGATCAACATAAAACACCATTTACTTGTGCATTGGGTACTTATTGTTGGAATGTGATGCCCTTTGGCCTCAAGAATGCAGGTTCCACCTATCAATGCATCATGACAACAATCTTTCATGATATGATTCATAAAACAATAGAGGATTATGTCGATGATATACTATCTAAGTCAACACTCAGGAAAACTTACAAATTTTGGGTCAGATATTCAACAGAATGCAAGAATACAAGGTATGACTCAACCCAAATAAATATGTATTCAGAGTTATTGCTGGAAAACTCCTTGGTTTCATGGTATTACACAGAGGAATTGAAGTAGATCCAGAAAATCTTAAGGTCATCCTTGACATGCCACCTACAAATTTCAGACAACTACAGGGTCTACAATAAATATTACAATCTATCAGGAGATTCATCGCCCCACTGGCAGATAAATTTCATATGTTCCAACACTTACTACATAAAGATGTAATATTTGTATGGAAAAAACAATACCAACAAGCTTTCCAAAAATTTTAAGATTATCTACTGAAATCCCCTGTATTGGTGACACCAATTCCAGGAAAACCACTTCCGTTATATATATTAGCAACAATATCAGCACTGGGTGTTATTTTAGCACAACATGATGACCAAGACAAGGAAAGGGCCATCTAATGCATCAGTAGAACCTTGGTGGTCTATCAACTCAATTATTCAGCAATGGAAAAGGCATATATTGCAATAGTCTTTCCTTCTCAAAATTTAAGGCATTATATACTAAGTCATCAAAAAAGATCATTACACACATAGATCTATTAAAATTCTTGTTGATAAAGTAGCATTAACTGGCTGACTCGCTAAATTGGTCATGTTCTTAAGAAATTTTGATATTGAATATGTGGATCATAAGGCTATCAAAGGGCGGATTATTTCTGATCAACTGGAAGAAGCACCAATTCTAGATTATCAACCTATAGTGTCTGAGTTTCTAGATGAATCAATCCTTACAATACAACTAGAAATAGAATTCTAGTAGTTATTCTTTGATGGACCATATACGAACTATGGCACAGGAGTAGTAATAGTACTCATCGCTCTACAAAATGATGCAATTCCTAAATCTTTTCAACTCAATTTTCCATGTACAAATAACATAGCTGAGTATGAATCTCTGGTCATTGGATTAATGATGGCTATAAAATGGAAAATAAAGAACTTGAGAGTTTATGGTGATTCCCAGTTGGTTATCAGTCAAGTCAACAATGATTACATGACCAAAGATGAAAGAATTAATGGACAAACTATGTGCTTCTTTTAATTACATTATATTTGAACAAATTCCAAGGGTTCAGAACAAAGCAGCAGATGCAATGGAAACTATAGCATCTTATGATCGACATGCTAGGTAATGAAACCAAATTCCAATTTATGGTAGAACAATTGATGATACCAGTCTATAAGGATCCAATAAAAGAATCAGTATGTGTCATTGTTGGTCTTGAGTCTCCCTGGTACTGTAAGCACCCTAAATTGGCCTACTCTAACCAGGGACCCTATTTGCCCTAAATATGATCATACCCTCAATTATGTCAATCCAACTATCCAATTATTGGCATAATTCATCAAAATCAAAATAAACTCTCAAATCAAAGTGATTTTATCACTACCTCATATTAATTACCTTGGCCTATTTAATCAAATCAATCACATTAAAATCCTTGGCTAAATTAATTATTTTAAAGGCAATTAATAAATACTCTCAATTACAACTCATCACTTGCACATGAAAAGTCAATCCATGGATCAATGAGAGTTCACTCACATGGATCAACTAAGTTTCAATCCTCACCTCTTCTCATGGGTTGATCTCAACCCTCCATTTCTCAATCTCTTCCATAAAAGGACTAATTTTTGAGCTCAAAGGGTCCCAATTTTTAGAATTCTTAATTCAATCTTATGCTAACAATTTTATTTCATAGCTAATTATAGAACATTTCATTTAAGCTTTAATGAATCATTGAATCATGTCTTAGCTTGAATTTCATACAAACTAGCTTCATTCTACATTTGAATCTTTCATTTTAGCAATGAATGTGTCACTGTTCTAATGCAAAATCTAAGGGAAAATTCAAATTTTAGATCGCACTCTTTCTAGATAGGAAGCAATATGTCAATTTCTTTGGTTTCCTTGTGCTTTCCAATTTAATTTCATGTTTCTAACCATTGATATAATGACATATTAAAGTGTTGTGTTACAACTTTGCAGATACAATAATCACACACACATTTCTAGTGCCCACCGTGGGGTCGAGCCCCAGATTTTCCATCTTTTTGAGCTAATAGACTAACTTTTTTATTTTGTTTCATGAGAAGATTCGCATTTGGTATTTGGGGTCGCATTTGGATGAACAAGATCGCATATGGTATTTGGGGTCACATCCAGGAAATCAAAGGTCGCATCTGTGAAATCCTTCATCACATCTGGAGAGGCTCGCCTTTAGGGAAAACAAGATCATCTTTGGGATAAAGGATCACCTTTAGGATCTTTACTAGCCTTTGGTATTTCCTTCATCTCTTTTGGTAAATAAGATTGCATTTAGTAAATTGCAGAGTTGCTTCTACTTAGGTAAATTTATTACTTGATTGATTTGATGACTAATCAGCTAACCTTGAGTGTTTTTGACAAATTTCATCACTAGGCAACCTAATTAGTTCTTGCAGGACGTTGTTAAAGACTTCATTGGCCAAAGAAATGGAGCAAAAACAATGGAAACTACTAACAAGTGGTTTTTTAAGGCCTTGCATAATTCAACTAAACTTTTTATTTTTCTTTGCAATCTTAGGAACTTAATGCAATTTATTTTCAATTCATAATTTGATTAGAGAAGTATGCTCTTTTCCTTTAGGAAAAATCAGAACCTCAAACATCAAGTTAAGTTTTGATTAGAAATTTGGAGGAAAATGAACTCTATTTTTCAAAGTGTTTGGTTAAAATCTTTTCTAGGAACATAAATTTCAGATTCAAATTTGATTATTAATCCAACTAGAGGATTATACTATTTTCCCAAGTGGAAAATCAGAAACTCAAGATGGGGTATTAAGTTTTGAATTTCATAATTCATGGGAAATAATTTTTTCTTGCATACTTGATAAGAGAAAAAGAGGTGGATAAGAGAGTATGATCTTCTTCCTTGTGAAGAATTAGAAATCTAGACTCCTAAGTCTCCAATCCTCTTTATTGGAAAAAAATATCTTGGGAATGACCCAAGCGAGGACAGGTGATCACCATCCCTTCCATCTCGCTATAATCAAAATGCTTCCTTGAGGTTAAAATCTTAGAAGACGTAATTGGTTTTGTCCCTAGAATTTTGACTATCATTCCTTGGACATGCTTGGATTTTGTGTAGAGTGGAGCTACTTCAATCTTTATTGTAAGACTACACTCATCTAGGTACTCATAGGGCTATATGCCTTAATTTTTCCTTGTACAATTTTATGGGGGGTGGTTCTGAACAGATGCCTGAAATAGACACTTTATAGTAGTGACTACCTAATTTATCCCTGAAAGGTGATAATATTTGTGCAAGGAGGATAGTAACCTCCCTAAGATACTCAGCATTCTATGCCCTCACTTGCATTTAGAGTTAGATAATATGGCATCATGACTGGATCCATTGTGTGCTTGGTGATGATTGTATTCTGATTAGTATTTAAGTGTGTACCCGAGCCTCCGAGAAAATATTTTCATGTTGCGCCATTGGTATAGGAATAGGTGTGTTTGGATCTTAAATAAACATGCTTGATGTGTCAAAATTACAATGAAAAGATAAATCACCCCAAATGAATCAATCTTTTGATAGTCACAGACATTTTCACTACCTAATACACTCTAGGATTCATTAGACAGACTCTGGAATCAAAAAAAAATTCATTCTCCCAAACAAAGTGGAAAACTTGAAAACTTTCCATCAGAAGATCGCATTAGGGATCCTAGGTCGCATACTATGAAAACAGGATCACATTTGGTGAACACAGTCATTTCTGGTAAATCCTTGCTCGCATCTAGTGAATAGGATCTCATTTGGGAAGAAAACCCTCGCATCTAGTAATTTTAGGTTTTCATCCTATTATTTGCATCTAGGATAGAGGGTACTTACACACGTGTCAAAATTTTGAAATTTGCAGTTCTGGATACCCTTTTTTCTCTTCAGTCTAATCCTATTCTTCTTGTTGGTTCATCTAAAGATGTTTCTGAGTCAAGTTGTAAGCATACCTTGCATGCCTTTTAGGTCTATCACTATTGATCCCAAGTCATGTTGTCATTCTAACAATCATCTTTCATTGATTCCCATCTCACTATCAGGGCATTCTAACCCTCTGACGTTGGAATCCATCACTTTGAAACATCAAAACTCACAAACACCAAACCTTGGACAAACACACTTGGACAATTTTTAAATCCTTTTGGCACTATTGGGACACTTTTGACAAGATTGATATCTCACTTTCATGGTTAACACAATAAGTAAACAATATCTAGTTGATGATCTAGAAAGGCCTCCAAGATTTCTCAATTTAATAAAGGAGAGACATCTCGAACGAACCCTCTCTTTGATCTAGACTCACCTAAAATGGATATACCTAGTAGAGAATAAAGTGTTTCCTTTGAAAAATATAATCAATATGACTATTGGTTCCACTAAGAGGGGGTGAATTAGACAAATCAAAATTTAAACTCTTAAAATTGAACTCACTGATTCACTCAGTAAGTACTAAATACGGTAAATAGCTAATTCACCAAATAATGTAAGCAGCAGTCAATCATTCAAACTTATAAACATTAGATTAACTCAATCACACATGATATAACTCATTAACATAGGATTTAATGAGGAAACCCAATTTGGGAAAAACCTCTATGGGAATTGTGACCCACAATAAAATTGTACCCTCTTGAAGTACGCTCGGTTAAGAACTATCTTGTTAAAGATTTTTAACACATTTGTTAAATGTTACCCTGTTAGGGGATTTACCTCAGATCTATTAAGATCTTCACCCTATTTGGAGTGGCCTTTTTAGATGTCTTCAAACACTCTTTTGGAATGTCACCTAAGTCTAGGTTTTAAAATTTGGACGGTTAAATCCACTCGGTTAAGAGATTTCTCTATTACAAATATTAATAAGAAACAGTAAAATTTGATCTGTAAAAATTAGCAACTCACTATGCTTGAATCAGATCCTTTATGTTCAATTGAATCCTAGCATCACATACTCCATTGATCTCTTTCTCAATCTGTATATTATTTAATCTTTCTTTCTTTGTTCTGCTCCGTAAATGTTGTTCTTCAGCTTCTTTCCTTATTTTTCAAATTTCCAGTACTCACTACTCTATGTTAATCTCATTCCTTATATAGACATAATTTTTCCTCTTAATCTCCTTAATCTTATTTCCCTTCCTTTGCACTCATTCGTTTGGTCATCTTCTTCAATTTCTCAACTAGGTAAACCAAATCACTTTTACCTGGGAACTTGTAACTTTTCTTGGAACTTTCACTTTTATGTTTAACGACTTGATCTTCACCTTAGATCTTTATATTGAATTTTACTGCTCGTAGATCTTGTAACAAACTTCATTTAATTTATTTCCTCATCTATCTCATCATAGCTTCACATTAAATCATCATTTAATATTTGTATGCTATACTCGGTAAAACTTTCTTTGCAACTCGATACCTGACTTCATCACTTTCTTGGTGTCTAACTTTCTCTCGGTGCTCGGTGCTTGGTAAGTGTAACTAAATCACATTACATTATACTAACTAACTTATTCTATATTGGTAAAGTATCTCCTCCAGTCATAACTTAATTCATTGTAGTTCCCGACTTGATCAATCAAGCATACCAATTTGATAACATCAAATATACAATAGAAAACAACTAAAACATCATTACTTCATCATTGTCTGATTTTTATTTGTCACCAAGTTAACTTCTCCTCTTAATATATGGTAACACAATAAAAATTAATTAATCAATTTCTTGACATCAATGACAAAATAACAACTGATCTAACCATTTTCACAATCATGATACTCGGTATCACTCGGTCTTCATCGTCTCCATCAGATAAACATCAGTTAATCAACAATGACAACCAAGATGAAAAACAAAGTCAAGAGGAAAGAAATAATGATCATCCTTTGTTTGACTCAGATAGTGAGGAAGGTCTAACTAAAGAAGAATATAATAAACTCAAACAAAGTCAGAAGTTTCAAAGGACCTTGGATAAATTCATTCAAGAAGACAAGGAAATATATTTTCTCCATCGAGCTTCTCTTGGAGTTAAACTTCCTAAAGACTATGATGTCAAATGATTGAAAGAATAAGAGATACAAACACCCATATCAATTCTTTCTAAATAATTATATCAAATGCAAACAAATCTCACAGCGCTTAAAAGAGAGAAGAATAATCCCATAAATAAATACTCATGGGAATACATATGTCTGTTCCCATTCAATAAGAACTTGAAAATGGTTCCTTTTCCACCAAACATGGAAAGACCAAAGTATGAATGGGAGAAATGGATCCTTATGATCATGTGAGATAATTTTTGTGTTGAGTATAGAGTTTATGCACGAACCCACGTACTTGATGAGACTATTTCTATGAAGTTTAGGAGGACAAGTCATGGAATAGTTTTCTAAGCTAACACCTAGTATTCAAATGTTTGAATAATTTATTCAAAGATTTATTCAACACTGCTCTTATAATATACAACACAATGTTACCATGATGGATCTTTGTAATACTAAACAATAAATAGGTGAATCCCTCACACACTTCTTGCAACATTTGAGAAAGATATTTGCAAGGTACTCTCAAAAAATGCCTGAATCAGAAAATATGGAGATCTTCATAAACAACTTGGTACCTAAAATGAATTATGCCCTACACATGCAAGATTCCCCTATTTTTAATAGAATTATTAAGAACAGCGTTTGTACTAAAGAGGTTATGATCAAGAAAGGGGAAATTACACTGTATAATGACAACAAATCCTCTAAAAACTATAACAACAAGCCTAAATGGTGGAATAAGAACAAAAATGTTGTTAATGATGGAGTGGTGAAGGCCTCAAATATGAATGTTAAACCAGTAGTGTTTAATCTTACAAACAGACTATAAGCAAGCAAAGAGGCTAAGGCAATAACAAAAATACCACGAATGAACAGTGATACCAACAAGAATAAGTCATGGGTATCTAGGCCTAAGAGGACATTTACTCCATTTGGAGAATCTCTTGAGATGGTTTTGAAGACTCTCTTGGATAACAAAATTATTACTTTATCAGAGTCAAAACCATGGGAACTGAAAGTAAAACCAAGATGGTGGAATGATAATGCCTATTGTGATTTCTACAAAAATAAAAGACACAAGGCCAATGATTGTGTCAAACTCAAGCATGTCATACAAGACCTCATTGATGGAGACAAGATAAAAGTATAAGGGCACACATCTAATGAATATCACACGAACTTTAATAAACCATTTCCAAATTATTAAAAAGGAGAAGCCTCTAAATCAAAAGGAAATTAAGTCAACTACACCTATTCTCACAATGATAATGTGATCAACATGTTGAACATAAAAGTTGAATCAATCAATGTGATCACTATCAAAGGTGTTAAGGAAATGTCAGAACACTCAAATGTTATAACATGAAGCCAAGCACAGATCACAATTAAAGGGTTGAATTCCTCATCCAAGCATGCAACATCATCCAAACCACTTGTTGTCACAATTCTAAAACCAGCAACATCAAGACAAATAGTTCCCACACCATCCACTAAATACAACTTGGAAGACCAATTGCAAAGAACCTCGGCTCAAATTTCTATATTTGAGTTATTAAAAATCTCTTTAGTTCATAGGGAATTTCTTTAACAAGCCCTACATATAGCTAATGTTCCAAAGGACATAGATGTAGACAAATTCCAGGCAATGGTCAATCACATATCAGCTCCCCATGAATACTGGATTTGGATACTCCATTTTTCTCTACTCTAGTCTATAGCTTCTTCTCTTTCTACTTCTCTTCTCTGCTTAGTAACTTTGTTCTTCAGCTTCTTCTACTTCTCAATTCAACTTGCCAGCATCTCTTTTCTCATTAGTTCTCCTCCTTTATATAGATAAAAAATTTCCTCTTAATCTCCTTGCTTAGGTTTTCCATTATTTTCTCTCAGTCATTTTATCATCTTCTTCACAAATCTCACCTTGGTAAACCATTTAACTTTTACCTCATAATTTGAACTTTTTCTTGGAACTCTAATAATCAGGTTTAACCACTTAATGTTCACCTTAGATCTTCTCATTAAATTTTCTCGCTTGTAGAAATTCTAACAAACTTCCTTTTATACTTGTCAACATCCAAATCATCATATATGTGCATTAAATTTTATCTTATCATCATTCTCAATCAATATTGTGTACTAGGTAACTTTCCTTGCAACTCAGTAACTATCTTTGTTCACTTCTCGGTGCCTAACTCATTCTCGATGCTCGGCAACTGAAACTGACTAAAACAACTCTAAACTGACTGACTCTGTCTAGCTTGGTAAAGTATCTCTTTCTAGTCATAACTTAAATCTTTGCAATCTCTAACTTAATCAATCAAATGTACCAACTTGATAACATCAAATATATAGTAGCAAACAACCATATCAATATTACTTCATCATTGTCTGATCTGTATTTTTCACCCATTTAACTTCTTCTTCTTATGATATGGTAACTCAATATAAATTAGTAATCATTGTGTGACATCAATGAAAAAATAAGAACTGATCTAACCATTTCTAAAAATATGTATACCTATTATCACTTGGTCTTCATAATATCCATTATTTGATTAACAATCTCCCTCTTTGGCATTGATGGAAACACTATATATAGTATTACTATAGCAATTGATGATGGAAACATCAATATTTTCAACCTTTGTCATTACTCCCTCTGAGTTGATAGTAATGTTTCTGATTCAATCCTTGCTTTCTGATCATCAAACTATTCTCCCTCTTAGATAAATCTTTTGATACTTTTATTTCTAATTCTCCTTCATGAGTAAATAGTAGCAATTCATTCTCTTCCTCTTTTATCAATATCTCCCTTATGGATAAATGTCATCAATTAATTCTCTCCCTCTTTGACAACAATGCCAAAAATTCATACTCTTGAAAACTTGTTTCAATAGTGGATTACACCTTACATGTACAAATATTCATTGCATACATAAATCTCCTCACAACTTCAAGAGTCACCTAAAGTGTGTCATACTAACATCAATTCAAGAATAGATACTATAATAAAGTATAGAGTTGATGCAACATGCCTCATGCTCTTACTATATATTGGATAGGGGAAGAACCCCTAGTTTACCTCTGAGATACACAAAAGCATCTTTTGGTAGTGGCTTTGTAAAGATATCACTCAATTGTTCCTTTGAATTCACATATTCCAATACCACATTTTTCTCTTGAACTTGTTCTCTCAAGTAGTGATACTTGATAGAAATGTGCTTGGTCTTTGAATTCATAACCAGGTTCTTTGATATGTTGATAGAACTTGTGTTGTCACAAAAAATAGTTATAAGATCTGAGATAATCTCTTGCATACCTTCAAGTAGTTGTTTTATCCAAACAATGTTTGCACAATTCATGGCAGCAGCAACATATTCTGCCTCGGCAGTAGACTATGAAATGCAACTTTGCTTCTTTCTTAGCCATGTGACTAATCTTTCGCCTAGAAAGAATGCTCCTTCACTAGTACTTTTTCTGTCATCAATATTTCCAGCCCAATCTGCATCAGTGTAGACTTGTAGATCAAAATTTTCTCCTTTCTTGTACAATAAACCAAAATCTTCAGTGCCTTTCAGATATCTAAAAATTCTCTTAACTGTGGACATAGTTGTTTCCTAAGTATTAGAATAAAATCTTGCAACAATCCCAACTGCGTCTGCTATATCAGGTATGCTATAAACAACATACTACAATTTACCAATCATGGATTGGGAAAGAGTATTATCCACCTCTTGTGTCTCATAGTCTTTTGAAAATTTACATCATGTGATCATCGGTGTTCCAACACACTTGGAATCTTCCATACCAAAAGTTTTGAAGATCTCTTTGATATACTTAGCTTGTGTAATGTAGATCCCTTCTATGACTTTTTGTATCTATAGATCTAGAAAGAGCTTAATCTCTCCAATCATTGACATTTCAAACTCTTTTCTCATTTCAGCAACAAATGCCTTACATAATGTGTTATTGCCTCCAAAAATAATATCATCAACAAAAATTTCAGCAATTAAAACCTTGTTGTCACTATCACACTTCAAGTAAACATTACTATTGTCACTTGTTCTTTGAAATTCTATTTTGATTATATAAGAGTGCAATATCTCATACCATGCTCAGGGTGCTTGCTTCAAACCATAAAAATCTTTGTGTAATTTACATACCCTATTCTTATTTTTTCTCTCAATGAATCCTTCAGGCTGCTCAATGTAAACTTCTTCTTTAAGTATCCCATTCAGAAATGCAGACTTGACATCTATTTGATAAATGTTGAATCCTTTGTAAGCCACATAAGCTATAAGTATTCTAACTCCTTCCAATCTAGAAAAAGGTGAAAAAGTCTCTCCATAATCAACACCTTCTTCTTGTGCATAACCTTTGCAAACCAATCTTTCTTGTTTTTTATAACTTCTCCATTCTCAATCAAAATATTTCTAAAAATCCATTTAGTACCAATAACATTTTTATCATTTGGTCTAGGTACTAAACTCCATGTATTTTTCTTTTCAATCTGATCAAACTCTTCTTTCATTGCTTTCATCCAATCTTCATTATCTAGTGCATCTTTAACTTTCTTTGGCTCAAATGTAGATATCAAACATGTGTTATCTTTTACCTTTCTTCTTGTCATCACTCTGTCATCTTTATTTCTAATAATCTTTCTTGGGAAGTGGTTCCTTCTCACATATTTTTCTAAAATAGGCTTGGTAGGTCTTGGTGCTTCATTCTCATCACTTAGTTGTTGAGTTATATGTTTAGCTTCCTCCTTAGTAAGTGCTCTTGGTAAGGTGTCAGGAAAATTGGGTTGTACATATAAAAAATTCTTATAATCTTCAGGTTCCTTTTTAATTTTTTCATCATTGTTTTCTACGAACTCATCGATTATCATACTTTCACTTTCCACCATTTTGTTAGTAACTTTATTGAGATACTTATAGGCTTTACTCCTTTTAGAATATCCCTTCATCCCATTTAGAATCAAACTTTTCTTCTCTAGAATCTTTCAATATATAACATCTACTTTCAAAAACTTTGAAATAACTCACATTAGGTTTGTGTTCATAGCAGATTTCATATGGTGTTCTATTGATACCTTTCTTCATTTGTACTCGGTTCAATGTGTAAATAGAAGTACTGACTTCTTCTCTCCAAAAAATTTGTGAAATACCTTTCTCAATCATCGATGTCCTTGCACAATCAAAAATAGATATGTTTCTTCTCTTAGCAATACCATTCTGTTGTGGTGTCCTTAGTGTTGACATCTATCTCTTAATTCCATTTTCATTACAAAATAGTGTAAACTCAACAGATGTAAACTCACCTCCTCTATCAGATCTCATACATTTTAGTTGCCTTCCTATTTATTTCTCAACTCTAGCCTTGTACCACTTAAAATTTTGAAATACATCATATTTTCCTTTTAAAAACATTACAGACATCATTCTGGAATAATCATCCACAAAATAAAAGTCTATCTCCATAATAACTTTGAGTCCTCATGGGTCCACATAAATCAGTATGTACTAAATCCAAAATTCCTTTTGTAACATTAGTCTTGCTTGAAAAGCTAGATTTAGTCATCTTACCCATTTGACATTCTCTACACAACATTTTTTAGGTTTCTCTAATCTCGGTAGTCCTCTTATTCTATTATTTTTACTGACTTTGATTAGGTTGTCAAAATTAACATGACAAATCCTTTTGTGCCATAACCAAACATCTTAAACTTTAGCAAATAGGAAACTCTTCATAGAAGTATCAAGATAAAATAAAGTACCTTTGGATTTTTCTCCAGTGGCAATCAGACTCTCTTTCTTATCAAAAACTTTCACCTTTCCATATTGAAATTCCGGTCGGTGACCTGTGTTATTTAACTATGCAATACTCAATAGATTATACTTTAAGCCTTCAACCCAATAAACATCATCACCTCTTGTGTTATTCAGTATAATTATAGAACCTTTTCCTTTCATGGGGTATAGAGCATAATTACCAAATCTAAAAAATCCTCCATCATGCTTCTCCAAGGAAATAAACTTAAGTGTGCCACCATTCATGTGATGTGAACAACCACTATCTATAATCCATGTTTCATTCTTACTTACTTGTGATATTAGGGCTCTTGGTTCTTCTTTGTTTTCTCCATCATAATTATCTTTAATAGCAACATACACAACTTCTTCACAATCATTGTCATCTCAATCATCATCACTTCCTTGATTAGAAATATGACAAGATTTATTACCTTCATTTTTGTAGTCTCTGAATCTCTTGAATTTTTTCTCTCTTTTGAGCTTATCTTTGTTATATTTCATCTCCTCATTATCTTTCTCAAGGCAGTTAGATGCAATATGACCAATCTTGTTACAATTAAAATAGTTCAAGGGTAACTTACCTCAGTATCTACCTTTGCCTCTTTGTAGTCTTCTAGCCAATAAAGAATCAAACTCTCTCTCATTCTCTTCATCTTCAACATATAACTCTTCCAAACCACTCTAACAGTAGTAAAATCTCTCACTAGCACTTCTCACATATCCATCACTAGATCTAGATTCCTTAGAAGTACCAATCTTCAAAGATGACTTAAATGCAGAATCAATCTTAGATGTAGCAGGTAGACTATTATCAAAAGTATTAATCTCAAACGAAACCATCTTACCAATAGTAGCATCAACTGATACATGCATCTAAGGAATGGATCTCAACTCTTGTATAGCAGATACTCAAACATCATAACTCGGTAGCAGGGTTCTCAACATTTTTCTTGTTACATCTTCTTTTTTATGGTTCCACCAGGTCCTCTGATAGAACTAACAATCTCCTTAAGTATAGTGTTTTATTGTGTTATGTTTTATCCTTCTTTCATTCTCATTGAATCAAATTTACCTCTCAAAATTTATGCTTTTAGCTTTTGAACATGTTTATCTCCACCATAGGTCAAAATAAGCTTATCCCACATTTGTTTTGAAGTAATACATTCATCAAATTCATCATATTCCTGGTTGGTAAGTGTATAATAAATATCAATCATGACTTGTGTGTGTTCTTTCTTCTATCTTTTCTCATTAAGTGTCATAGGTGCAGTTGTAGGTGCAACATATGAATTATCAAGAAAATGAACTCCATACTATCCTATACCAGAGACATGCAATCTCATTATACTTTTCCATGTAGAGAAATGATAACTATTCAACTTTGGTATTTCCCTCTTAAACATATTTAGATCTTAACTCAAGTACTTTTAAACTTAACACTTTAGAGTACCAAGCTCTGATACCAGTTGTCAGTCCACTGAGAGGGGGGTGAATTAAACAAAATCAAACTTTAATACTTAAAACTTAGCTCACTGATTCACTCAGTATAACTGAATATAGTAATGACTGACTCACCAAATAACTTAATAACTTAAACAACCATACATCTCATAATATGCAAATCATTCATTCAAACTCACTTAACACCAGATTTATCCAGGAAATCCAATAAGGGAAAAACCTTTGTGGGATTTGTGACCCGCAATAAAAATTTACCCTTCTAAAGTACGCTCGGTTAAGAACTTGTCCTGTTAAAGATTACAAACACATTTTCTAGACGTGACCCTGTTAAGGGGTTTACCTTAGATCTATTAAGATCTTCTTCTAGGATTTACAAACAGGATTGTTAAATCCACTTGATTAAGAGATTTTTCTCTATTACAAATGCTAATAAGAAACAGTAAAAATTTGATCTATAAATATAGAAACTACCTTTTATTGGGTCAGATCCTTTATTCTCACATGAATACTGGCATTACATTCTCCATTTGTCTCTTCTCTAGACTGTAGATTCTTATATTTCTGCTTCTCTTCTTTGCTCAGTAACTATATTCTTCAGCTTCTTCTGCTTCTCAATTCAACTCGCCAGCATCTCTTTTCTCATTAGTTCTTCTCCTTTATATAGACAAAAATTTTCCTCTTAATCTCCTTTATTAGGTTTTCCATTATTTTCTCTGAGTTGCTCAATAATCTTCTTCACAAATCTCAGCTCGGTAAACCATTTAAATTTTACCTCGTAACTTGAAATTCTTCTTGGAACTCTAATAATCAGTTTTAACCACTTAATATTTGCCTTAGATATTCTCATTGAATTTTTTCTCTTGTAGATCTTCTAACAAACTTCCTTTTATCATTAGCAATATCCAGATCATCATATACATGCATTAAATTTTATCTTATCATCATTCTCAATCAATATCTTGTACTTGGTAACTTTCCTTGCAACTTGGTAACTATCTTCGTTCACTTCTCGGTGCCTAACTCATTCTCGGTGCTTGGTAACTGAAACTGACTAACACAACTCTATACCAACTGACTTTGTCTAGCTCAGTAGAGTAATTCTTTCTAGTCATAACTTAACTCTTTGCAATATCTCACTTAATCAATCAAATGTACCGACTTGGTAACTTCAAATATTTAGTAGCAAACAACTATATCAATATTACTTCATCATTTTTTGATCTGTATTTGTCACCCATTTAACTTATCCTTCTTATGATATGGTAAATCAATACAAATCAGTATTCAATTATGTGACATCAATGAAAAATAACATCTGATATAACCATTTCTACAAACATGTATATCTATTATCACTTAGTATTCATCATATCCATCATTTGATTAACATTGGATCTACCACACGTTGATCCACAAATGGCTAATAGGGTGTACCAGATAACTATTTCTAAATTTCTAGATCAATTTGATGAAAATATTTTAGACTCACATGATTATGAATGGGACCAAATGCCTGATGCTACCATGGATATTTAGATAGATGTGATCCACAAACTTGCACCTTTACTGGAAAGGGGAGAAATTTCTAACACTATTCACAATACAAATATTATCACAGAATTGGATGAGGTGGTGATGCCTTGTATAATTGATGCAGACATGGGCATCTTAATAGGACAAGAGGAGAACCAATGGATATTAGACAGATTTGATAGAACAAGGGAGAGAGAAGAAGTAGAAAACTTGAACGTTAGGTCACTGGAGTTAGGTTCACATAACACTAACAATGACACTAATAATGATGATCCAACTCTTAATGATCTAAACACTATAGAAGATAAATTAACAAACTTGTCTTATCATTTAATATTTTTGACACTAACTCGATGTTGTCCTTAGAATCTTCTGAATCACTATCCTTGGTAAACCTTGAACTGATTGATTGGAACAAATCAGATCCCACGGATATAATGAGCTTTCCCAATAAATATGCTTTGGCCTTCTATATGAATTCTTGTAAACCCTATCCTTCTTCCACAAATGCAAGGAGAATGAGTATGATAGAGGAGGATATCAAGTTTCTTAGTCAAAAATTGAAGAGAGAAAAGGAGAAAAAAAATGATGGTGAAAACCACGTTGTGGCAGTATCAAATTCTAAAAAAAAGTAAAAATAAAAGACGTATATAATGGTGAAAACCTTTCAGAGGCACCAAAAGATGAGATTCTTGATATTATCCCTAAGAAATTCCAATAAATATCTTCAGTACTCATAGAACCAACACACCCAGTCAATCTGGGAACAGTTAAAGCTCCTCAATTTGTCCATCTTGCACAATCTTTATCAGAGGAAGAAAAGGTAAAGTTCACTAAGTTCCTTAAAGAGAAAAAGATTAAATTTGCATGTTCCTATTCTAATATGCCTGGAATAAACCCTAACTTAATAATGCATCACTTATCTATAGCTCCTGGAATAAAACATGTCAAGCAAAAATTAGGAAAGATGCATCCACATGTAGCATTGTTCGCAAAAGAAGAGCTAGAAAAACTCTTAAAAGCTAGATTCATAAGGGTCATTCCTTATGCAGGATGGATTTATAATGTAGTCCTAGTTTCTAAAGTAGACAAGTCTATCAAAATTTGCACATACTTTAGGTATTTAAAAAAATCTTGTCCTAAAGACGATTTCCCACTGTTGAACATTGATGTGATTATAGACCTTATGGTAGGATATGAAATATATTCACTCATGGATGGATTTTTGGGCTAAAACCAAATAAATATCACCCTTGAAGACCAAGAAAAGACATCGTTTACATGTACATGGGGAATATTTTTCTAGAACGTAATTCCCTTTGGGCTAAAGAATGTCGGATCCATATATCAACAAACTATGACTACAATCTTCCATGACATGATACATAAGAACATGGAGGATTATGTGAATGATACCTTAGCCAATTCAAAGATCAAAAGAACTCACATTGAAGACTTGAGAAAGATACTAGATAGAATGGAACAATTTCAACTAAGGATCAATCCAAAGAAATGTGCATTTGGAATCCAATCAGGAAAGTTTTTAAGATTCATTGGTAGACCCAAAAAAAGTGAAAGAAATAATGGATATGTCACCCTCATTGTAAAATAAGTCAAATGAGGACTCTCTAAGGAAGACTCTAGTCAATCAGAAGATTCATGTCTCAACTAGCAGAGAGAGCACAACCTTTCATGAAATTGTTACATAAAGGAGTGACTTTCAAATGGGATGAACATTGTGAAAACAACTTCAAAGAATTAAAATATTATCTAGCTAATCCTCCTATCTTAATGGCTCCTATTCATGGAAAGCCATTGTTTCTCTATATTTTGGCTATGGCTACATCACTTGGAGTATTTTTAGCACAAGAGGGTGATACCAAGAAGGAAAGAGAAATTTATTATATCAGTAGGACATTGGTATCTTATGAACTCAACTATAGTATAATTAAAAAGGATTTTCTAGCAATTTTTTTTGCGTCCCAAAACCTAAGACACTACATGATTTCACATACAGTGAAACTCATTGCAAAGATTGATCCTCTCAAATAGCTCCTGAGTAAGACAATATTAACAGGAAGGCTAGAAAAGTGGGTCTTAATAATCAGTGAATTTGATATAGAGTATTAGACAAAAAAGTCATTAAAGGATAGGTTCTATTCAATCATCTGGTTGATTCACCATTGCAAGATAGAAAACCAATGACAATAGAGTTTCTGGATGAGATAATAATGCACCTAATAGAATATCGATGGAAAATGTACTTTGACAATTCTTTCACACAAAAAGGATTTAGAGAAGGGGTATTTTTTATCACACCTCAAGGTTAAAAGATACCTAAGGCATACAAAATAATGTTTCCATGCACCAGCAACATCTTAGAATATGAAGCATTTGTAAACGGTCTCAAGCTAGCCATTGAATGGAAAATTATAGAGTTACATGTATATGGTGACTCTCAACTCATTATCAATCAAGTAAATGGAGAGTACCAAAAAAAATATGAGAATTTTATTCCTTATAAGAAGATGATAGAGGATTTGAAGAAGTACTTTGTGTTTATCATGTTTCACCAAATTCCAAGAACAGAAAATAGAGTTGCAGACATAATGAAAACGCTAGCGTCCATGTTACAATTGGAGGAACATCACTTCCGCTATGACTTATTTTTGGAAGAGCTATATGTTCATGCATTTAATACACCTAAATACCATTTTATTTGTGCCCTAAATTTTCAAAACCAATCTAGGTATACCAATATAAATTTCTATCTTAAAAATCATACCTTACCCAATAGGTTGTCTAGAAATGAAAAATGAGCATTAATTAGGACAGCATCGCATTATGTACTTATCACTACTAACTTATATAGATGTGGTCTTGATGGAATGCTACTTAGGTGTTTAGAACAAGAAGATTTTGATCGTGCATTAAAAGAGGTCTATGAAGGTGTGTGTGGATCTCACTCGAACGGTTTTTCATTAGCTAAGAAACTTCTAAGGGTCAGGTACTATTGGCCTACAATGGAGAAAGATGCAATTGAATATTCCAAAACATGTCAAAAATGTCAAACACATGGAAATATTATCCATACTCCAGTTAGGGAGATCATACCATTTATCACACATTTGTCATTCGAGAAATGGGCCTTTGATCTTGTTGGACAAATCTATCCTAATTTTTCAAGTGGACACAAATACATCATCACATCCAATGAGTATTTCACAAAGTGGGTCGAAGCAATGCCACTAATCAAAGCCACTAGAAAACAGGTAGCTATGTTCATCTTGAACTACATCATTTGTAGGTATGGGATACCGTCAGCTATTGTAAAAGACAATGGGGGTAGTTCAAGAACCAAGACATTGAGGACATTTGTACATATTTTCACATTACTTAGCATTTTTCTTCAATATATTATCCTCAAGGTAATGGAAAATTTGAGGCTTCTAACAAAACATTCTAAAAATCTTACACAAAACTCTGAGCAAATCTAGCAAAGACTGGCATTTACAATTGAATCTAGCACTATGGGCTTACAGTACAAGCATCATAACACCAATAGGATCCATGCCATTTTCTCTTATCTATGGTGTAGAGGTATTATTACCAATTGAATTATAAATCCCTTCTTTGTGAGTATCCCTCAAAGGTCTTGTCACAGATGAACAATACCGCATAGATAGGGTACAAGAACTAGAGATGTTGGATCAGTGCAGACAACAAGTGTTTAATCACCTCAAATTCTATCAGAAAAGGATGTCAAAGGGGTAAAACAAGAAATTAAATCCAAGATAGTTTCAAGTGGGAGATCTCATTCTCAAAGAGAATCCTAAGAATCAACCAAACAAAGAAAAAAAAAAGCAAGTTTGAACCCAACTAGCTGAGGCCTTTTGTTATCACAACAATTTTTGAGATAGGAGCTTATCAGTGAGCTACACTTGAAGGAGATGTCAATACTCTACACTTGAAGTGATCCTATCAATACTCTACACTTGAAGTGGTTTTTTCTTAACATCTAGCCGAAGGGCTTGTACAACAAAATTGATCCTGAGAAAATACCAAAAACAACAAAAATTGATCTTGAAGAAAGCCAAAAATAGTGAAAAATAAAAAAATAGTGGAAATAGTCCTGAAAAAAAGGGTATCCTTGGTGAAAACAACCTGGAAAACAGGCGCCTTGATACTAAAAAAATAGAGAGAGAAAGAGAGAAACATACAAAAAATTTGAAAAACAAGAAAAAGTGCCTTGGAAAAAACCTGGCAAACAAGCATCTTGGTGGAAAAAAAAAATTTCACATGGTGAAAACCTGGCAAACAGGTGCCACTTTTAGTCAATGCTCCATCTATCAATTCAATACTTGCACAAATCCTTCATGGTCATTTTCTTGACATCAGCTAGACTTGAACCCTTCACAAATATACTTTCCTTGCCTTGAATATGTCTATATTTGCATCTTAGGATAGGCATACTACACTGGTGGAATTTCTACTAGCATGTTCATTCGGTGGTTGTTGGTTGTTGTGTCATCCTAGGTCTTGGTCTAGGAATGTTTGTCACTACAAATAGTATTTCTTCAATAATTGAATCAAAACATCATTATCACTATCAAAAACAAAGGTGTTTCTTAAACACCACCTACCTTTAACAGACATCATACTAGTGTTTCTCAAAACTTTAATCAAATAGTGTTTCTCAATAGTCTATTGGATTGCAATTAAAAATATTTTTTATCTCACTGACTCAGACATAGATATACATTGCTAAAATCCAAGCTTTAATTGATTATTTCTATGCTATGATTGAATGATAAATCAAAGGTGTTCCTAAACACCACATAAACACATATAGACTGATCTTGATTTTATCATGACTCTGTTAATTTTCCAATGATGTTTCAAAGTAGGTGCATATAAATGGTTATTAATTTTCTTTGTCTAATTATCAATTGTTGCTTGTTATGTCTTTCGAGTTACTCCATGACATCTATGACAAAGAGTCGCAAGGATAGGGGGAATAATGTTTTCTTGGTTTTCTTCTTGTGGTTATTTCTTCAATGATCCTTCAAACTTTACCTAATCTGAAAATTTATGATAAGAGCTTCCAACATGAGTGGATAGCCACATATATCTCGATCCTTTTTATGTGTAAGCTACAGTGAGGTTGAATCAATTTCCTTGTATGTTTCTAATCAATTTCTAAGGAAGGTGCATGAAACATTATGTAACCAAGAATATGAACATTAAAGTTCATTGTGGGTTACATATATTATATTTCACATGAATGGAAGATAATTCTTAAATCAAAAGGAGATAATTGACAAGTCAACATGGCCTCTATGCCTTGATGCTTAGGTTTATTTTTGACATTGCATCCAATTAAGGTAGTATTCATACTTTCATGATACTTCCATGGTATCAGTGACATTTATACTTACCAATGATGTTCATTACACAAATGCTCAATGATGATAAAATGCTAGTGTAAAAATATTAGTGATAGTCCTAGAGGTTGGCATTTATTTACATTTAAATCTGCATGGTTCATTTGGTAGTATAATTACTTGAGATCAAAATTATTTCATGTTTGATTCAAATCCAATTTGACTACTTAATATATTCATTGATATATTATTGTCATTGAATATCCATAGCATATATATTCACTGATATATTATTGTCATTGAATATCCATAGCATAACCACATTGCATTCATAATTGGAAAAAAAAAAAAAAACATAAATCATTCAAGTGTTGCATTTTTACATCCTAAGTGCTTCCATACATATATTCGCATAAATAAAATCTCAAAAACATACATCTTAATATTCACATAGAATATTTTAACACATCTATATATCAGTGAAAAGAAAAGAGCATAAATGATGTCATCACATGAATATAATCTAAATCATCACAGAGACCAAGTACATCATCAAGGGTGAATAAATTTAATCATCTATCACATAAAACAACTATCAAAAGGAAAAAAATGAGCATATCATAATCAAAATATGTCATCTCCTATATATCACTGGATATCAGATCAAAAATGTGGGAATGTCTAAACAGTATCAGGAAATCAAGATCAAAATATACAAATGTATCAAGTGTATGGAGTACAGTGAATGATAATAGAAGGATCAATATACAAAATCATCAAGGATCAATGATATCAAGACTGAATCCCACCCTCAGCATGATCATGAGGGGGAGGATGTGGTGAATCTCTTCATGGAGGAGGTGACGGTGGCATAGCTCCCTTTGACAGTTGTGCTATAACTGAATACAAAGGAGCTCTATGTGGTTGCGGAACAGCTGCACAATATAGAGAAAAGTAGTAAGTTTCCCTCTGCCCATTATGTGTGTTCAAGTGAGCCTAAAGATCTCTCTCAGATCTCAATCTATCCCCCTATTGATATCTCTTTTCTCTCAAAGCACCTAGCTTATGATCTCAATGTCTCAATTTGTATGTCCATATCTGCTAGAGTGTCTCTAGAGTAGTGATCTGAGATTTGAGCTACTCTCACTCTTTCTTGCACTGTCATAAAGGATACCCATCTCTACTTGTGTCTCTGTTGGTATCTTTGGGAGGATCCTATCCAGGAGATCTTCCTTCACCACTTCTCTCACCTGCCTGCCTCTATAATGTAGATCTTTGCTACTACTTCCTCTTCAGTGGTGGACCTAGATCCCTACATGGAGGTATGGCCCTAACATGGGTGTGCCTACCCTCCTCTCCACCACCACCCCTATCATCTCTGTTATCACCCTATCATCTTGGTCATGTCTCTGACCTTTGTTTGTAGGAGGGCCCCTACCACCTCTCTCACCCATACCATCTCTACTTCCACTCTCACCTTTGCCTGCTCTGCCGCTACCTCTAACATGACCATCATCAGCAAGATCATAGTCTAGTACGTCCTCAATCTATGGTGGAATCTCATATGGGGTAGTGAACTATGGGAATGGATATTGTGCAAGATAATCTCGGTAATCATCATCAATCCCTCCATCTGCCACATTGGCCTGATAGTCCCAAAAAATTGCAACCATCTATAAGATCTCCCTCAGTGTGGTCGCATATGCCAAGAAAGCACCCCACTATGGCTCCTCATCCCAAAACTGTGCATATACTATAAGATCCTAAGGAATACCCTATATCCTATCATACTACCGCAGCACTCAGGTAATGACAAATCTCTCAATGACATATCTGGTATGCCTAATCAAATATCTGCTCTGGAAGAAGTATGGCATCTATTTCCAATCTAATCCCCACTCCTCATAGTTAAAACCTATAGTCTCCACTCAACCTATGTAACATCATCTAGAACTCATAACCAATACTCTAGCTTACCCAGGTGGGGCTATTGGACATAACTTGAATACATATATACATAAGGATCCTCAGGAGTTTGTTGTCTGTCAACTATCAGTTGTGTCACTAGGATGTGCTCCTAGGCCCAGATCTAAAGAATCAAAATCCCAACGGTTATACTCCAAGAATATTCATAAGCAATCTTGTGGATCTCTCTATACATATGGGCTAGAATACAGCTCCCCCATCCAAATTTGTGACTGGAGCCAACCATATTCTCTTACATACCTACTCAGCTGCACATAAAACCATGTTCTCCACAGTTAGCCATCAAGATCCCTCTTATCAGACTAATTATAAATACAAGAAGACACTCAAAGTGAGATAGCATATAATCCCAAGTAAGATATCATCATACAATGGAAGGATTGGCAAATAATATTTATGCATCTACAATAGTTGTTGTTGATTGCGAGTCAAAATTAACCTCATAACCCATCACAGGAATGCGCATATACAGCACATATCCTCATGAGTCACTATCATCTCACTGGTGGGAAGGTGGAAGGTGTTATGCTCTAAGTTTCATCTCTCAACAAGAGCATTCAGCAACCCTCGATTTACCCTAATGTCAGGTAAATCGATCAAGGAGTATAAACCTACACCGTTGATAATATGTCTCTCTACGTAAGTCCAGGAGCTAGAAAGTGCAAGAACGCACATAGGTTAGGGTCATCAGAAGGATACCATGGGGAAATCAGTCTGTTAGGTAGAAATTGGGGAATTACATCAATATTTCAGCTAAAAAAATGATTCACAAGCTCTAACAGCTAGTCTTTTTCAGCAAACATAAGAAAAAAATTCAAAATTGAATATGTCACAATATTTACTAGAGATGATCCTATTTTTCCTAGATGCAAGCTTGCATCCTGGGTGCGATCCTATTTTTATAGGATGCAATGGGGAAAACCATTTGTGATCATGTTTCACAAGATGTGACATAATTCATACATTGGTCAAGATTTACCAAATGCGACTGACTGATGGTTGCAGGATGTGACCATGTTTCAACAAGATGCGATCCATAAATTTTACATTTCCTGGATGCAACACAGCATTTGCTGGATACAAGCCAGAATACCAGGTGCAATCCAAAACTATATTTTCTCTATCTACTGTAATATAACTTGATGCAAGGAGGGTAAGGAGAACAGGGGCACAAGGCACTCCCAGCCATCAAAACCAACTTGCAGAACAACACGGAAGCAACAACACAAGAAGGGAGAAAAGAAATAGAAAATAATTTTCATTAATCCTTCAAACTCATTACATGTCAGGCTATAATGCCTTCCTGGTTTACACCATATAAATTTAGACTTTTATAGAATAATCTTATTACTTGTGAGTTCACAGACTTGTGATCTAAATCTACAAAACCTTAATCTTCTATCTCCAAAAGTACTACCCCTAAAACTAAGAACAGAAACCAAACATAAACAAGAGTCCACCGAAGAGGTCAGCACTTAGATCCTAAAGATCCAACATAGGACATAGAAAAGACCCAGATTTAGGTCCACACACATCCCAATGTGAGATCCCACATTAATTACGCTATGAAAATTAAATGTAGAAGTTGGCCAGAACAAGATAAACAACTCAGTAAGAAGTCGACCGGGCAACAGGAACAACTTGGCGAAGACCAACCAAGCAACAGGAACAACTTGGTAAGAAGGTAACCGAGCAATAGATAACAACTCGGTGAAATAAAACCACCAAGCGGCCAACAATCACTAAGACCCGTCGGTAAAGCAAGATAGAACAAGTAACCGAGCAACAACAGTTACCAAGCACTGTAACGAGCGGCCTCCAAACAAGATAAGGAATAAGAGAAAACATATTTTTGGTTGACCAGGATTGCCAAAGAGCCCAAGATGCTCATGCATCATAACTCTAAAAATTGAATAGAAAGCGTAAAAAGAAAGGTCTTCATGTACTCACCGGGGGTGTGTAATGTGTTGGTAGCTCATAACAACGTGCAAGCTTGAAACAATGTCTCTCAATAGGGACCACCATCTTCTCTCCAGAGATTGGAAAATTACAAAGGGTAAAAGTGAAAATGAATGGGTAAAAAAGTCATTTTTGAGGCTTATATTGACCTTTTTGGGCTAAATAGAATCTCCAAAACCCTAAGAGGACTATTTTTACACTATTTTATTCCTTCTCTAATCTATTAGGAACAAAATCTAGCATGCAAACAACATCAATCTCAACAAAGTAATAATTTTGAGACAATCACCAACAAATGTAGAATTGATCTATACATACAGAAAATGATTCGCAAGCTTTACACAATATTTTTTCAAGGTTCTTCATCAATAGCTACACATCACATATCTAAAAACATGGTCATATATCATTGTATCTTGCTCACAAATATGTTTCAAAGTAGTCAACTTGGTAAAATTGTGTTTTTTCTTATCACATTTTCTCTCCAACACATATTCTATTTTATTCTTATTGATCCAATTGAGTGTTCCATCGATCTATCATGGATATTTAAATTATAAAAGAGAGATTTTCTTACTATTTACTTCAATTTCATTCCCAAGGGGGCATGATCACACTTAAAATCAATCAATTTCTTGCTCGAAAAGAAAAACTGACTTCATCATCAAAAGCCTAAGGGCATGGCAGTTTCCTTTGATCAAGTTGGGACTATTAGATAAAAGGCTTTAGCATTAAAAAAGATAGATATCTATGTCTACAATCTCTCATATCTTTATCAAGCTCCTAGTAGCTTCGTACTGACCTTCATTTGATCAAGTTCGGAGTCAATATTATCAATTCGTGTTCAATCAAGTTCTAAATTGATATCTCAAGCTCTCAGTAAGCTTCTTACTCACCTTCGTTCGATCAAGTTTGGAGTTATTATTATCAATTCTAGTTTGATCAAGTTCAAAATTTATATCTCTAGATCAAGGTTCAATCGACCTTTGTTCGATGAAGTTCGAAGTCGATACTATCAGTTTTAATTCAATCAAGTTCGAGACTGGTATCATCAGCTAAATTTCATTCAATCAAGTTTAGAATTCTCAAAACTTTGTGAAGTCAACATCAGGCATTCTTTGAATTAATGTGTTGTTCACACATCAATTCAAAGAGGGGAAAATGTAACCACCCTAAATTGGCCTACTCTAACCAGGGACCATGTTTTCCCTAAATAAGATCATACCCTTAATTATGTCAATCCAACTATCCAATTATTGGCATAATTCATCAAAATAAAAATAATCTCTCACATCAAAGTGATTTTATCACTACCTCACGTTAAATACCTTGGCCTATTTAATCATATCAATCCCATTAAAATCCTTGGCTAAAGTAATTAATTAAAAGGCAATTTATAAATACTCTCAATTACAACTCATCACTTGCACATTAAAAGTCAATCCATGGACCAATGAGAGTCCACTCACATGGATCAACTAAGTTTCAATCCTCACCTCTCCTTGTGGATTGATCTCAACCCTCCAGTTCTCATTCTCCTCCATAAAAGGATTGATTTTTGAGCTCAAAGCGTCCCAATTTTTAGAATTATTAATTCAATCTTATGCTGCCAATTTGATTTCATATCTAATTAGAGAACATTTCATTTGAGCTTTAATGAATCATTGAATCATGTCTTAGCTTTAATTGCATACAAACTAGCTTCATTCTACATTTGAATCTTCCATTTTAGGATTGAAATTTTCACTGAGTTAATGCATAATCTGAGGGCAAATTCATAATTTAGATCACACTCTTTCTATATAGGAAGCAATATTTCAATTTCTTTATTTTCCTTGTGCTTTCCAATTGAATTTCATGTTTCTAACCATTGATATAATGGCATATTAAAGTGTTGTGTTTCAGCTTTGTAGGTACAATAATCACACACATGGGTACAATGATGTGTATACTTACCTACAAGACAATAACCTACCACCCAACCTATCTAGAAACCAAACAAAGTCCCTTATCCAACAATCCTCTAGGTACACCCTTCTCGCAAATACTTTGTATAGAAAAAGTCTAGATGGAACACTTTTAAGATGTCTCACTTTCACAAAATCCCAGAGAACCTTATATGAGGTACATGAAGGATTTTGTGGGGCCCACACAGGTGGTAACAGTTTAGTAAAGAAAATCATCAGGATGGGATACTATTGGTTGACTATAAAGATATATTCTCATAAGTACATACAAAAATGTCAAAAATGTCATATACACGAAGATCTTATTCACGCACTAGCTCAAGAGCTCCACCCCATTACTTCACCATGGCCTTTTACGAAATGGGGATTTGACCAAGTGGAAAATATTACACCCACTTCCTCTAATGGTCATTAATACATAATTGCATCAACTAGGTACTTTACCAAATGGGTGGAAGCAATTCCTCTCATATATACACTGGTAAGTAGACCTCCATGTTTATTCTAAATCACATCATCTGTCGGCATGGGATCCCTCAAACCATACTTATTGATCATGATTCATCTTTCCAAAACAAAGACATTGAGGATCTCTGTGATAATTTCAAAATAAAATAGGGTTTCTCTTATTTTTACTATCCCCGAGAAAATGGACAAGCTGAGGCAACTAACAAAACAATCCTGAAAATCTTGAAGAAAATTGTTAATGAATCTGGTCGAGACTCGCATTTGCAGCTTAGTCCCACATTATGGGCATATAGAACAAGTGTGAGAACACCTATAGGAGCAACTCCCTTCTCCTTGGTATATGGATCAGAGGTGGTTCTACCCCTCACAATTGAAATCCCATCCCTCATAATATTACTGAAGAATATCATATCAGATGAAGACTATAGAGTTGCTTGACTCAGTGAACCAGAACTACTAGATGAGAAACGTCAAAATGCAATGAATCACTTAAAAGGCTGTCATAATCACCTTAGAATAAATTATCACAAGAAAGTCAGGCCACGTACATTTGAGGTGGGAGATCTTGTCCTCATAGAAAATGAAAAGAATCAATCGGAAAAAATTAAATAGGAAAGTTTGAGCTTAATTAAATAGGACCATACGTCATTATCAAATCATGTGACAATGGGGCATATCAACTTGCAAATCAGGAAGGATATTAGCTCCCTAGTTATATCAACAACATGCACCTATGAAGGTTCTATGCCTAAGATCTCAAGGCCAAGTATACATGTCATATATGATCCTAAAAAAAGTACAAAAAATATAAAAAGTTACCCTGGTGAAAACTTGGCAATCAGGTTCCTTGGCGACAACAAAAAAAAATAAAAAAATGAGAAAAAGGTAAAGAGAAACAAAATCGCTATCTCAATGAAAACCTAGCAAACAGGCACAATTGGGCAGGTACCTTGGTGAAAATCTGGTAAACAAGTGCCAAGTGTTAAGGTCTCGCTTCGCCATCAATGAACTCCAAAATATTAAGCTTGTACTCCCTACATGAAATATTAAGTACCCAAACTTATTACAAAAGTGCAATCCCCTTTGAGACATCATGCTTATCCATGGCTTATACTAACTTACTAGACAGGGGGGTCGTCTAAAATATCCTAAAAAATCTAAAAAGTCTAAAAAGTCCTGGAAAAAACCCTAAAAAGAGTAAAATGTCCTAAAAAAATCTAAAAAGTCTGAAAAGTTGTAAAAATATCCCTAAAAAGAGCAAAATGTCATGAAAAAATCTAAAAATTCTAAAAAGTCCTGAAAAAATCTAAAAAGAGCAAAAAGTCCTGAAAAAATCTTAAAAAGAGCAAAATGACTAGAAGAAATCAATCATCAAAAAAATTGAATATTGCAAAAATATCTACAATAAATCATCCTAGTCATAAACAAGAAAATGTCAATCAAACAATCAATCAAATGTCAAAACTGTTAGCTTTGCAAATTGGCAATGGACTCATATGACTCAGCTTTATCAGCAATCCAATCTATCATCAATCAAATGATTCAATCTATAATTAATCAAGATAACAATTGTCTTAGACAGTGATGGAAATACTCAAAACCAGACATATCAGTCTTATATGAGTCATCCATTCCTGAAACTAGACGCATCCACAATCAAACATCAAAAAATAAGCCAATCAAGGAACAACAAGGTTGTTGACTAGGTTAGTCATGTCAGTCTGTTGTCAATTTATCTTTTGCGATTGTGTTCTTACGCTCCTCAAGGATACCACTAAGTGGTAAGCGGGGCTATGATGGATCATAATCTTGTTTTCTTTTTTTGTTTGTGGAGTGTTTCAATTCAGTTATGGGGAAAGGATGGTTCAGGATAAATGTGATAGGAGTTGTCACGCATCTAGCAGCCACCCAGTTCCACAATCTGAGATAATCCCTACAAAAGAAATAAACATTCCTTATCTATTATCTACTTGTTGTTATCATAGATTATAGCAGTATCCAGATGGTCAATATCTGGGTGCATTTGTATCTCTTTCTTTTCATAATAAGGTGCAATGATGAATAAAGATTGGAATGTACGACAACGAATTGGTTTCATCAATCATTCTTTTTTATTTTCCTAACTAATCTCACACTAACTTTCTTCTAACTAACACATGCATGTACTCAGATACATTGTGCATTTTAGGTTTTTGTTCATTTATTGCATAAGAAAAATTCAAAACATGTGCATATTATATCATATAATCAATGCATCCATCATCAATAACCTCATAACTAACATAGGAATGCATTTATCATCATCATATAGTGATTCAACATTATCAACAAATTAATGCTCATCTGATGCATTTTTATGTTTAATTTGTTGAGGGAGCATATAGTCCACCTTTTGTCACTGGGGCAAGCTGGGGCAGGATCAAATCTGAAAATTCTTTGACACGGCGTGATGAATCACATTGTATCAAAGAGGGGCAAATGTAGACACCCTAAAATGGACAGACTTGTGACCTTGCATTTAATTACTAATTTTCCTCTATTAATTAATAGTTTCTTTAATCATTAGTTAAATCATCTATTTCTTCTAAATTTGATCCTCTAATCATTTAATTATTTCTTCAAAATTAATTAAATAATTAATTTCATTTATTAAATAAACCTTAATTAATTAATCTTTATTAATTAATTAAGTTCAATTTCCTAAAAATTTAAATTTAATTATTTAGACTTATTAATTAATAATTTATTTAATCATTAGTTAATCATCTATTTATTCTAAATCTAATCCTCTAATCATTTTATCATTTCTCCAAAATTAATTAAATAATTAATTTTATTTAACTATTTTTTTTTTATTAGTTAATTAAATTTAATTTTCTAAAGTTTAAATTCAAATATATAAATTTAAAAATTATTCTTCTAATTAAAATAATTTAATTTCACTCTTAGTTCTATTTTAAATCAAAATAGAATTCAAATACCTCATTTATGAGTATTTTAATTTCTAAAATTAATTAAATAATCAAATAAATCTTCTCTCTAGTTCCAAAAAGGGAACTCATGATCAATCCTTGTAATTGCATGAATTGCTCCATCTTCTCTCCAGTTCAAAAAGGGGACTCATGTTCAATCTCTGTGATTGCATAAATCATTCCATCTTCTCTCAAGTTCAAAAAGGGGACTCATGTTTACATCTTTTGGATTGCATAAATCATTCCATCTTTTCTCCAATTCAAAAAGATAACTAACAATCAACCCTTCAGTTGTCTCAACCATTTCCTCTTCTCTTCAGTTAAGAGTAGAAGTTTACTGATTCCTTCTTCAATTCTTATTGATCTCAACCGTCCATTTCAAAGTATCTGGGATCAATCTCATCCGTCCAAATCATTTCCATATTCTATATAATCAACCCTTCTCAACCATTTGAAAGGATCCAAGATATCCAAATTTGTGCACAATTGCTATGTAGGATTTTCGTATGAAGCATCAAGCAAAATCATTATCATTTGGATCTCATTTTCTCAACACTCCCAAGACATAGATGTTGTCAATGCCATTACTGGGCATCGTCCATAGAGAATTTCAGAAGGAGTAGAGAGAATCAATAGAAAGTTCAAGCATTGGTGTTTGCATTTATTTGCTTTCCTTTCTAACGCTTGTTATTTTATTATTCATAGGCTCATTCTTAGTAGTTTTTTGATTTCTTTCATTGCAAATCGGTGCTACTAACCCTCATTTGTGTGTGCAAATAAAGGCATATGTCTACACACTCAAACAAGAGGGTTAGTAGCACCAATTTGCAATGAAACAAATAAAAAAACTACTAAGAATGAGCCTATGAACAATAAAATATCAAACGTTAGAAAGGAAAACAAATAAATGCGAACCCCAATGTTTGAAGCTTATGTTGCCTCTTTCTACTCCTTCTGAAATGTTGTATGGATGGTGCTCAGTATTGGTGTTGACAACATCTATGACTTGGGAGTGTTGAGAAAATGAGATCAAAATGATAATGATTTTGCTTGATGCTTCATACAAGAATCCTGCCAAGGATAACTTTAATAAACCCCCTCCTAGGAAAAAGTGTAAAATGCTAGCGAGTCGTACATTAATTTAGGGGAAAAAATTTCATGATGATGGCAAATTTTTTTGCCAAAGTAGGAAAATAATAAAAAGGCGAAGGCAATTTTTTCCCTGCCCAATGAAAATTTCATAAAATCCTGGCGAATAATACATTAATGTTGGGGAAAATATATATTGTGTGAGGCAAATTTTTTTCTATTAAAGTAAATACATTATAATATATGAGACGAATAATTTTTTGTTGAAGGGAAAAAAATATTTGTGCTAGCGAATTTTATGTGCCTTTTGAAAAATATATATTTTTTGGCTAATCTATCGTTATGGGAAAAATAAATATTTTATTGGTGATTTTCAAAAGACGGGACTTGTCAATGCGTCATGTGGGCCAACACCAACTAATAACTTGTTTGCAGATTAAACACATGTTGGTATCCGTAAGCACAAAAAAGTTACATTGACACACAACCTAACAGTAACATCCATCATTTTATAATGTTAAATGTCTTATTTGAGACCGTTTGATGATCCTAGATCAATGGCTGAAGTTTAATTTTGGCCCAATTTCTTGAAGGAAACAGAGTTCTCCAGGAATTCACCAGAATGATGACATGTATCAAATTAATCTACACCATAACTATTATCTAATTATTGCAACATCACGTAATTACATCATTATTTACATGTATCAAGTCTTACATCTGTTTAGGTGAACAGCTGATAATGTATCACAATTGTCATTAATAAAAGAAATGTTTTATCACTGACACTAAATCTGGCTATTTCTAATTTCACACAGTCATGCTTTTAATATGAACGACTGTGCTTTTAATATGAATATTTACATAATTTTGAAGGAAAAATGAATTAATTAGGTTAGAGAAAGAATTAAGGGCTATTTATAGATGATCGACGCTTCCTTCTTCAATTCTCCTTTGGTTTGGGTCTGCCTTTGCTAGTGCTTGAAAGATTGCCTCTGGTTTAGGTTTTTAGGTTGTATTAGTATAATTTCACATATTGTGGTAGTTGTTTTTTGAAGATGGACACTCCTGTCTGTTTGATAAGCACGTCTGCGCAAGAATAGAAGGCCTTTTTGGGGCTGGTCTCAAACCAAACCCTTGAATCATTTTGCAAGGAGTTTGGAGCCTTTACAAATGAGGTTGTGAGGACGGTGTTGGGCCGTCAATTTTTGGAAAATGTCAATAGGTACCGAGTTAAAATGGACATTATGTCCCATTTTTTGGCATCTCTTTTGGACCTCAAGGGAGAGAAGGTGGATATGCTCCTTCTGTTAAGGAAGTTATTCAAACATGAATTCCTGGGTGACGTTGTTGAGGTTGTTTTTTATGCAAAATTAGGGGTGGGGATCCCTTGGGAAAGTGATTTATGCAAGCTTTTTGATTCATACGAAGATGTGGCCATTCAACCTTTTCTTTTGAACCTGGATGTTCAACAGTTGATGCGCCATAGGAAATGGGCGCAGATTGGTAGGGATTTTCCTCGCAAATGGTTTCTCTTGGATGACTTGGTGGACTACGGATGGTTGTATAAATTTGCAGAGCTTGTCGTCTCTGAAAATTTCTACTTAGACAGAGGGGAAAATCCTTAGTGTTGTGTCCCTATGGCCTCCACCTAAAAATTTTGAAATTTTTACTATAGTAGGTTTTGTCTTTAAATTTTTGTAGGGACTTCAAGTGAAAGTCTCCAAGTCTGAAATTTTGAATATTGTAAATTTATAGAAAATATTAATGAAAAGTTTGCAACTTCATTTCAATTTTTTTTTATGGATTTAATTGTAAAATATGTATGTTTGAGTCATGACATATGTGATTTTATAATTTGTGAAATTGAAAATGAACCAAAAAAATTTTAAAATGTTAATGTACGACAGTATGTTATTTATTTAACAGTAATATTACTTAACTTTTGCATGAATCATGTCACATGTGTGACTGTGCGACTGCCGAATTATGAAATTTTAAAGTAGTTATTCTTTAAACTTTAAAGTAAAACTAAAATCTAAAATTAGAAAATGTCAAATGGAAATTCATAAAACATCTAATAATTACAATTTTTGGACTCCCAGTCACATCGAGTTAATATCGCCTCTTTGGTAGCGGAGTTTTTTGCTATCACTGGTAATTGCAAGTGGTATGTACATTTAGAAACTGCACATGGTATGTACATTGTACTATCAACTATGAGCATTGATACCGTCGGCACATACCTTAAACCTATTTGTTTAGAACCCTGAATTGTAAACGTATTAATCGAGACCGTTGATTGATGTAGATCAATGGCTAGAGTTTTATCTCGTGCATAGTTTTCTCGAAATGAATGTCTTGTCAGAGTGACAGTGACATTCTTTAGCCATCATAAAATTCACACGATTTCCAAAATTGTACTAGTACAAATTGTAGTTATTAGTATAGTGATTAGTGACTATATTATTAATTTCCCACGCTCCTACATTAATGGGAATGATTTACCTAAAGATATGGAAGATATGGAACAGGGCTATTAATAGACATTCTTGCTTGCTTCTTTGTCAATTTCAATTTGCTTTTTCCTTTCAGCCTCGGCCCTTGAATTTCAATTTTCTGTGTAGTTTGAAGATTTAGGTTTTTAGTTTAGGAAGAGATGGACACACCAATTAGGTTGAGAACTACATCCACTAATGAGAAAAATCCCTTTTTGGGAAGGATACCAGACGAAGTACTCACTTCTATTTGCAAGGAAGTGGGCTCTTTCATTAACAATGTTGTGTTGATGGTGCTCGATCATGATTTCATTCACAACGAGAAGAGATACCATGTCAGAACAGACATTATATCCCACTTCTTGGCGTCTCTTCTTGACCTCAAAGGAGAGAAGGTAGACATTCTTATGTTTCTGCAGAATGTTTTAAAGGATCAATTTCTAGTGGACGACGTCCAAGTCATTGTCTTCGCAGAACCGAGGTTAGGTATCACTTGGGCTGATGAAATTGAAAAGCTTATCCAGCGAGGCAGCAATGTGGAAAGGAAACCCTTACTACTAAACCTTAATGAAAGGAATTTGAAGCAGCATCGGAAGTGGGCGCAGCTGGGGAGGGACTTCCTACGGAAGTGGTTTCACCTTGATGACTTCGAGGAGACGGACTACAACTTGCTCGATGAGTTCGGGGAGATTATCCTCAACAAACAATTCTTCTTAGACAGGGATGGAGATGAAGACCCTTAGTATTTATGTTCTTGAAATGGGCTTCCACATTTCTTTTTTTTTTTGTTTTTTTCTTATATGATCAAACCAGTGCCCTTGTAGCAACAAATTTTGTAACTGTTTGGATACTTCCCATTTTTTGGGTAAACATACTTCCCATTTTGTAGGGTTTTACGGTGTGACTATAGCATAAAGTTAAACTCTATAATTATAAAGTATATCATAAAATTAGTGATGTAAATTTTTAAAATAATTAATGAAAATTTTGATGTTCGACTCTTAATAATTATTGTAATTTTCTATCTTCCTCCAGATACGAGACATGTATCAATGTGTGAGATAATAGATTGTCTGCGTAATATTGTTTAATTGCAATTTTGTAAAGAAATCTAAAGACTTTACTTTTGATAAATAATAAATAATAAATTATATGACCATTCACATTGCCAAATTGATGTGACGATGTGTGAATCTGTCATATCATATAATATGAACCAAAAAAATGTAATAATGTTTAATGTATGTGTGTGATTTATTTAAGAGTATTAACTTAATTTTTCCATGTCAATGAAAAATGTAATTATCATTATGTGTCATGTGTCCGACTACGAATGTAGAATTCTAAAAGTTTAAAGCATTTTATAAATAATGGTTAGTAATAAATTAATAAATAATTAGACAGTTATCTATGATTGCAATATTTTAATTAGTTATTTTTATATTAGACAATTTCAATATTTAATCTTATTTAAATTTTATAAATTTTTGGCGTATGGTGTTACGTGTAACTGTATTTGTGGCGACTGTTGGATGAGCAGAGATCAACAAGTACAGTGTATTTTGGGTCAAAAGGGAAAAGAAATCCCATTTTTGCAATCCTATTCTGAAATCATGACACATGACCACTCACACAATCGGTGTCATTCGATAAATATAATTTAAAGTAAATAAATGGGACCTGCCACACATGATAGTGACTGCCAGTGACTGTTGGATGAGCAAAGATCAATGATGTACGATGTATTTTAGGCCCAAAAGGGAAAAGAAATCCCATTTTGGTAATCCTATTTTGAAATCATGACATGTGTACACTCATTCAATTAGATGACACATGACCATTCACACAATCAATGTCATCCAATAAATATAATTCAAAGTAAATAAATGGGACCCGCCACAATTACAAATGATGGTGACTGCCATTGATCGTTGGATGACCAGAGATCAACAATGTACATTGTATTTCGGGCAATCCTATTCTAAAATATCAACACGTTTACACTCATTCAATCGGTGTCATTCGATGACAAGTCACGATCGAAAGACTGAAAGATAAAGGAAGATTTAAAGAAACCAGCTACCATTGGATGAGCACAGATCAATGATGTGTGGTGTATTTCGGGCCAAAAGGGAAAAGAAATCCCATTTTTACAAACCTATTCCGAAATCATGACATGTGTACACTAAGCTAAGTTTAATTAAAATCATAATTAGAGTAAAAGAGTAACTTAACATTTAATAAGTAATAAGCTCAATTTGACTGCAAACCAAACAATTAAGTGACACGTGTCCTAGTGACCTCAGATATCTAGAGAAGCAATAAAGTTTAACATGAGTGACAGTAAAAGTTAACACGAGTGACGAGTCACGACTGACAATTCAATACTACTCACTATTGTACAATTTTAACCTAATTTTTTATATTTTTAGTTCTTACTAGTACATTGTATTGGAGATTGAGAAAGGGGTTATGGCTTGTAGGTTGAGGATTGAGGAATGCAACACAGTCTCTCTGCTATCTGCCCACTCACAGTCTGCACAAATTTAATTTCTAGGTAAAACCTTGAACACCCACGTCCCGCCCTTTAAATTTTTCAAATCTAGAGGTTTATTATTTAGATTGTCATTGTAGTCGTAGAATTACGGTTGAATTTTCAAACACGTCTGTAAATTGTAGCTGTCACCTTTGTAGAATTTTTTGAATTTTCGTACAATTCAATAGTAATACTAGTATACCACGGTCCACAATGGGAAAACAAATACCAAGAGTATGAGTAAAGGCCAAAGAAAGGAAACAAAGATAATAGACTTCCACAAACTGGTTAAAACACCAGGTTTCACTGATGAATTCCATGATATTTTTTATCATGTTATCTATGGAAATAAGGGAATCATGGAAATTAGATTTGCAATTGAAAATAAGTGGAAAGATCCAATGAAGGATTGAAAATTGTGTCCATTTAACAACACATTAAAGGCAAAGACAAATAAAATTGCACCATGGGTTGTTGGTTCAGCACGCATGGCGTTACCTCAAGTATTCCCTTGTCTAGAAATTGTCATGCTCTGCGCCCAAAATTATGATGAAAATAGAAAAGCAATTGTCAATAAAAGTACTTGTAGACACCCTAAAATGGACAGGCTTGCGACTTTACATTAAAAACACTAATTTTCATCTATTGATTAATGGTTTCTTAATCATTAATTAATCATTTATTTTCCTCTAAATTCATTCCTCAAATCATCTAATCCAATTCTCAAAATTAATTAAATAATTAATTTTATTTAATTAATTAAGCTTTAATTGATTAATTATCATTATTTAATTAATTAAACTCAATTTCCTATAGTTTAAATTTAAATATTTAAACTTACTAATTAAATTAATTTAATTTCATCAAATAAAGTAATTCTTAATTAAAAAGAATTCAATTATCTCACATATTGAAAACAATTATTAAATAAATGAATTAAATACTCATTTATCTTCAAAGAGATAACTCCAATTATATCACATGTGTTACTCCACCCATCTCTCTAGTCCACATGGGTAACTTCACCCACCTCTTCAGTTCAAAAAGGTAACTCATAAATAGCTCTTCAGTTAACCAAACCCTATCTCCTCTTTACCAAATAAAGAGGTGAAGTTTACTGAGGACCTCTCCTATTCCTTTCGATCTCAACCGTTCATCTCCCCATCTCTGGGATTGATCTCAATCGTTCATTTCATCACCAATTCTTATATAATAAACCCTTCATAACCATTTGAAGGATCCAGGATTTCAAGCTCTCGTGTGCCATTACTCTGTCTTTTTGGTTCTAGCATTCAAGTCGTCTTGTGATTACACACACATTTCAATTATCAAATTCTCGACGCTTCTCAAGTCATAGACGCTGCCCCACCAATACTGAGCATCAAGAATAGTGTTTCGGAAGGAGTAGAGAGAAACAATAGAAGCTTCAAGCATCATGGGGTTTGCATTTATTTGTCTTCCTTTCTCTTGCTTGTACATTTTATTGCTCATATTTTTGTTATTCATTTAGTAGTCATTATATACTTGATTTGCATTCATTTGTGAACCTTTGCTACTAACCCTCGCCTTTGGAAAGCTGTGGAAAATCAGAGAGAGAGACATAAATTTTGGTGAACCCGACGTGAAGAAAATAGCCCAAATATCTCTTGCAGACAAAGAAACGGATTGATCAACCACAGCCGTACGGTCGTAAATTTAAAAATTGCACTTTTCTTTGATATCTGTACTATTTTGCAATTGTTGAAATTTTGCCGCAATCGCCCATATTGTGCCGCAATCGACTGGTTTAATATCGCAATTGATTACAGGCTTTCACAGTTATTCTAGCCATTTTCTTGTCTCTGACTTCTAGTATTTTGCCGCAATCACCTGATCCATGCCGCAATCGCAAGAAGTTTACCGCAATCGTAATAATTCTGCCCCAGTTGTCTGATCTGTGCCGCAATCGGTAGAACTTTGCTGTAGTTGCAACTTAATTACCGCAATCGACAGCACTTTGCCGCATTTGAAAGTTTATTACCGCAATCGACGGAAGTTTGCCACAGTTGCAGGAAGATTGCCGCAATCCTAGCAAATATTGCAAATATCAGATCCAAGTCTTCTGCCCATCTACTTTTTAATTGACATTTCTTGTGGTTTATGTGCAGGATTGGATCAAAGTCATCAAGGATAGAGGAGGGTAAGTTTTGGTAAGCACCATTTCATTTTTCAAAGTTTCACATATTCTATTTTTGTGAATAATCCTTTTTTGGTACTAACTTGTTAAACAACACAAACTAAAAGGAATTCATTTGTCGATTTGAGTTTAAAAAGAACAGTGCTTGCAAAAACATATCACACCTCATATTTCAGATTTGGGCTTAAAATTGACGTGAGGTTTAAAATTGAACAAAGGCAAAAAATCTTTTAGTTTGGTGCTCTAAAAATTGAACAAGCAAATCAACACCTACTTTTTGGGCTTAAAATTGGACATTTGTGCTTGTATGGTGGTGTAGATTAGTTCACATTTCAAAATTTGGAGCTTAATCGATTTACCTCGTGTCTTGAGTTTTGGGTGCGCTTGCACAAAATTGTTAGATTACAAACCTTTATTTTCTTAGAAAGGCCTGTCCAGGGAAATCACTTCTTCCTTGGAGGATGACCTTAAACTGATAAATCCTTCCGACCAATATATAAACAAGGCGCGAACCAAAGTTCTATCTTATCTAGCCAAGCTCGGGCGAGGCGTGTTGATGATAGTCTAGATCGGGTGAATATCCCTAAGGAGCCAGCATGATCAACTAGGCTCTTAAGTGAGTCATGCACGTACAAACCGATTGGAGAGACACCATGGACCCTTACTACAATCTTGTTAATTAGAGACCAACCCGTTTTACCTCCGAACAGATACTTTATTATAGTGCAAGGGGTTGCAGAATTTCCCCCGAAGATTCCCAACATATGTGTCCCATGGTATTTGTGTAGTGAAAGAGATCTTCACTCCATGGCAACAATACCTGGAAATGGAAAAAACATGGGCACCTACAACGTGGACCTTCGTGTCCTAGTAGCGTGACAATTGTTGTGTGAGCTAACGGACATTCAAGCATTGAGCCTATAACATTGTATCCTGAAGCCAATTTGACCTAGATTAATCTAATTGTTCATTGTTGAGACCTCATAATAACATTGCAACTTGAAAAAGTTGTAGAACATACACAATCTCAGTCTTCATTTCTCAAAACACAGTGTCTATTGTGCTTGTTCCTTTGATCAGTTTCTGAAAATGCAAAACAAAACATTCAAACTGTCAAAATGAGTCAAACATGTTAAAGTTTAGGGTTGTCAACATCAACTATATTTGAAAATCAGAAGCCTTGTGTGTGACAAACTACCAAAATCGACCATTTATTTTACCGCAATCGGTGAAATTGTACCACATTTTTTGACCAGATATACTATATTCTTGTTCTGACCTGAAAACCTTGAAAGAATTCTTCATTTGGTGTCCAATACTAGTGTCTATCCCAGGAAAATTCAAAGAACATTGTATGAATCTCTAAACATTTAAGATTACCCTTTTCCTATAAAGCACGATTACTGTCTAAAACATTGTTAGTTTGAAAGTTCAGACTCGAAGTATCTTGATCTCGTCTTATCAAACATCATCATTTTCAAATTGACTTTGTCCAAGACAAAGGTCAAAAAATCCTATCTTTTATCATCACCACTTTGAGATCAAGTTATATCAAAATATGTCCTTAGAATTACCTTTGTCCAAAACATAACTTAGACTTTGTCTTAGAAAGGATCCTCTTCTTTGTTTGCTTTATATCACTTGTTTTAGTTACAAAACTTGGACCACACTATGTCTCAAACACCTCATGGAGGACCTTACACAAGGTCTATGGCTAGAGCTCAACCACATGAGTCATACATCAACCGTTTCCCCACTTGGGAAACAGAGCAAGAGAATGATCCCTTCGTGAACACTAGTCCTACTCTATTCATTGAGCCCCCCCGTAGGGAAGCTTTTTTCCAAGATATCACAAAAGAAGAGATTGAAGATGTGGAACAAGATGCCTACTCCACCAAAGTAGTTGACATTGTCATAGAGAGGAACCCTAAACGTTACTTGGCCATGCTAATAAAGAAGGGAGTCAAGCTCCCCGCTGAATTCAGCGTATCAACTATATGGCTCGAAAACCCTCTCGCGGGTCAAAACACTACTCCCACTCCTCAAATATTACCGGTTGTGTCACAGATCTTTCCATCATTGAATTTACCCACATCAACACAGACTGTATCCAATCAAACCAAAGACCCAACCCAAGCCAGCACCTCATCTACTCAATGCATGACAAACTCGCAACCAAGTGCACCTATGATCACTAGTATGCCTTCCATCCCACCAAACTCTAGTTATTTTGAAACTATGTTGTTGCTGCAATCCGTCCACACTAACCTTGGGATCAACACTTCATGCCCACAAGGATCCATCTTTGTAGGACCTATTCTCAGTCATGGCCAGCCCAAAGCTACATCTTTTCCCATTCTGACACCCATCCAACCTCTACAACAGCAACCCCAGCTTCAATTGCCTCATATCCAACCTCCGCAACAGCAACCCCAGCTTCAGTTGCCTCATATCCAACCTCCGCAACAGCAACCCCAACTTCAGTTGCCTTACATCCAACCTTTGCAATAGCAACCCCAGCTTCAGTTGCCTCATATACAACCTCCACAATAGCAACCCCAGTTTCAAACCCTACCTCAGTAGTAGAAATACCTACCCCACCATTATCAAAACCAGTTTCAGTCACGACAGCAAACACTTTAAAACCCCCCATGGAGTACTCATGTCCCTACAGTTACAAATCATTTAGTGGGGAATCAATATCAAGTCCCTAGGATGAAATACTATGTTCCTAATCAAGGGACACAGAGGCGTAGCCTCATACCCACCATAGCACAAAGGAATGTCCACACGCATCAGCCACAATATCAAACAGACATGCTAATGCAATAAATGCAAACCCTTCAAACCCAAATAATGGATATGCAGAATCAAGGGCAAAATAAATCCTATACCATAGAGGATTTATACCCATACCCCTTTGGTCATTCTATTCAAATGTCTCCATTCCCAAACCACTTCTCAGTGCCAAAATTTGACAAGTATAGGGGCAGCACCAACCCTATTGAGCATATACGAGAGTTCTTTGCTAGTTGTGTAGAAGTCGCTCATGATGAGACATATCTAATGCGATTATTCCCACAAATTTTAGCTGGACCAGCAATGGAATGGTTCTCACATCTACCACATGGCATTCAGTCTAAGGGAGAATTGGTTGAAAATTTCATCGCACACTTCCATCATGACATCGAGTGCAAGGTCAGCATCAAGGACCTTTGCGACATTAAACAAAAAGATGGAGAGTCCTTTGTGAAATTCCTACAGAGGTGGAGGAACACAGCAAACCATATAACATATGACGTGCCTGAACAAGACTTGATAGTCATGTTTGTTAACAATTTGATCCCAGACATGTCATTCACAACAGAACTACAGTTAACTCCAAACTTCACACAACTCATTGAAAGAGGAGTTCGGTGTGAACAAAACTTGGTCAAAAGAGGAATCCTTGCATATCCTACACAAATGAACACAAATAAAAATGCAACGGAAAAGGCTAAGTGGTGGAACAAGAACAAAAATTGTCACTAGTGATGGTGTCATTAATGTAAAGATGGTCAACTACACGCAACCCAAGGTGTCACTGCAAGGCACACCTATGGAAAACCAAAACCCTATAGGGCCCACTCAACAATCATACATCCAGAACCAACCTCCCCCTATGCAAGAAGCCACTGTGTTAAACAGTCATCAACAGAATCAATGCAAGCCACGGTTTCAATTCCAACAAAGAGATTTCACACCATTGGGAGAGCCAATAGAATTTTCTTTACGTAAGCTGATACAATCAAACACTATCACTCTCCCAGCAATCAAAGACTTTGAACAAGAGGAAAAAAAGCCAAGGTGGTAGAATGACAAAGACTTATGTGAGTTTCATTAGGTCAAGGGGCACAAAACAGCCAACTGCTACTGATTGAAACATGCTATCCAAGATCTCATTGACACAGGGATCATCGATGTGACGAACACTCAAGCTAAAGGCACAACTGATCACACCATTTTTAATGATACCTTCTGTAATCACAACAAGGGAAAAGCCTCAGGGTCTAGTGGACAAACCAATAAATTTAACTATACATACGCCAATAGTGATAACGTCATAAATTGCCTAAATCCTTCAGATAATCATGTGGCCGCAATCACTATTAGGGACCAAGGTAAAAATTGCGTTGTAACTACATGTCATGCTAGAGTCATCTTGCAAGGAGTGTCATCCTCAGCTACTACATCAGCCAATCCTATAGCAAACTCGGATCCACAAACAAGCATAGTGGACCAACTGAAGCGCACACCTTCCCAGATATCCATGTTTGACCTCTTGTGCATATCTCCGCAGCATAAAATAGCACTTGACCAAGCACTTCAAAATGCATCTATCCCAAGGGACATAACACCTGAAAGTTTTCAAACCATGGTCAATCATATAGCAGCTAACAAACATGCCACATTCACAGGCCGTGATGTGCCACCGCATAAGCCCCTGCATAATGATCCTCTAAACTTGCTTGTCCAAATCTACAAAAGTGTTGTCTGTAGAGTCCTTGTTGATGGTGGAGCTGGTTTAAAAATTTGTACTTTAAAATTAATCAAGAAACTAGGCTATTCTGAATCAAGCATTGATGTCACCCGAAGGATAAATATCAGAGCATATGATGAAGAGGAAAGGTCCTCTAAGGGTATTATTATTCTACCTATTCTCATTGGTCCTGTGGTCAAAAACACACCCTTCCAAATCTTAGACCTTGAATTGGGATATAACATGTTATTAGGGAGACCTTGGATACATGAAATGCAAGTTGTACCGTCAACATGCCATCAATGCATCAAGTTCCCTCACCAAGGGGAGGAGATTATCATAGAAGGAGATCCCAATCCCTTCCAATATTGCAATGTGGTCCAAATTAGCACTGATAACCAAGTACCATCGAACCAGGATGCAAGTATCCCATCCTCTT
>MU228371.1:2404688-2446030 GCA_018584345.1 Thuja plicata | reverse complement strand
TTTTATTGCTCATGTTTCTGTTATTCGTTTAGTAGTCATTGTATACTTGATTTGCATTCATTTGTGAACCTTTGCTACTAACCCTCGCCTTTGGAAAGTTGTGGGAAACCGGAGAGAGAGGCGTACAATACTCAGGAGGAAATTTTGTCAATAACATAGACTGAATTTGCTAGTCTGTTGGACCTAGGGTTTAAAGCACAAAAATCATACGTGTAGATTGACCTAGGAAACCTGGTAGAGACTTGTGAAAAAGAGATGCAAAATAGAAAGATTCATATATCAGAGGAATAACAAGAAGTTCTAGTCTAGATCCAGATCATAAGCCACCTTATGATTATGATATTTTTGTGCAATGGGTTCATAATAGTATTTCCTTGCTAGCATTTTCTTTGGGATTAGATAGTAACAAAGAAGTGGGTGCCAGCATTCTTGAAATGATTTTTCATATTCATTGTGAAAAAAAATAGTAAAATATAATTTTATTGAGCACGTTGTTCATTGCATGCAAGAACAATTGCTAATAATTAAAAGAGGTTCACAGAAGACATTTAGGTTCACAACCTACTTGTGCTATCTTCTTTTAGCAAAGCATCGTGCAATATTTTAGACAAACAAGCTTCAAAGTCAGGTCCAAAATGCAATATATGAATGGACACCTCAGATAAGGATGAGTGATAATATAAGGAACTATAACAATCTTGTAGACTTATTTTTGGTACCAATGTATCATAAAATTACAAGCACTGTTTCCTAGATTGTCTGTGTCTTGTAGAGATTGCATTCAACTCGGAAGTCAAATACAATTGGTTGACTGGTACTTCATGGAAAACTACACTGTGTTAAGGTTTTATGGTTCAGTGGTAGAACATTAAAAACTTCCAATACATGTTACAGAGAGGGTATTTGCAATCGAATATGTTTGGCAGATGGAGAGCACAGATGCACTCTTTAATGGTCAGCAAAAGAAAATGATATTTCCTTCCTTACCTTTCTCATTGGGAGGGTTCACATTTGAGAGAAGAGGATTCAAAGTGGCAGAGGCTTTTTTTTTCAATTTTTCACTTTGCTATTGACAATCACTAGCAGTATGATCCACTAAATATAATTGGATCAAAGCTTAGAGCGAATGGGAGCTCCGCAAGCAAATGTCAACATGAAAGTATGCCATTGATAGAAAAATTTAAACACATGGAGTCCTGGGACAAGGTCAAAAAAGAGATGGAGAAATACGCCACTGAAAATAATATTTAAATACAGGAATTTTCATCACAAATTATTGCATTGCACAAGCAGAAAGTAAAAGTGTAGCAAAAGACATCCTACAATTTCTACCAGCAAGCTCTTCAACCATCTACAAAAGCTATTTCAAACAACATAATGCTTCAATGTAAAGATGATAATTGGACTGCAACCAAAATTAAAGATTTTTGGGAAATGAGGAAGAATCTAAGTGTGCCAAAGACCTGTGCAAATCTTTATGATGCAGACGAGGATGAAATATTTAGCGATTTATGGAATGCGGAGAATCCTAGTCAAGCACATCCTAGTGATTATGATGATCAAGATACTGATTTTGATGGGAGAGATTCTGTGACAATTGCTACTGGAGTCAGTGCATCCACAAAAGAAAAATATGGCAAAGGGGCAGAGATGGTAGAAAAAATGGGTTTTCCAAGTAGGGGTGGTCTGGGTCCCATAGGAGAAGGGAATTGGTATCCAATTACCACACCCACTCCACCAAAGCGTGGTAGGAGACCAGTAATTGGAAGTTCATCAAAAAAAGGTACTACTCAGTCTCATACCCTTGCACCTTCATTTGTTCCAGCTTCAAATCTAGTTCCACCTTTGCCAAGCACTCAGATTCGATCTGAATCAAGTGCCAGTATCACTAGTGGGGATGGCATGGGTAGTACTAGTGGTTCAAAAAGGACATTACAACTAGACATGAAATCAGTGGATCCCAGAGATCAAGGCAGTGTAAAGAAGAAAAAGGTTATGACAACAATGCCAATGGTGTATGTGACTGTGAGTCCAACAATTGCCACACCTTCAGGACAAAACCCTTCGAATAGTCCAAATACTCTACTTGTAATGGGTCAGGGTGTTACTGCTAATAATCTTCACAGTGCAATTATTAGAACCACAGGTGGAAGCTCGTACATAGCTACAAATTCTATTTCACCTTTCAAACATTCAATTGTGTTAGAAAACCCTAATTTTTGTTACAATGATTTTGTAACTAACTTTGAACAAACAAAAAATAGGAATAGACAAAATACTAAGACATTGAAGAGGGATGCAGTTGCTACAACTCGTGATGCAGAACCTGCATCGAATAGTTTATTTCCCACATATGATCCAAAGAAATAAATAATGGATTTCATGGTTGTTATGCCCCCAGCTAGAGATAACAATCCACCAGAGAGTCAAATAGATCCAGCTGAATTTCAAGTTAGCACCCTCCAAATGGATTTATCAAAAATTAAAAATTTGAACAAGATAAATGTGTCAAAAATGACCAACCAAGTTGCCTAAAGTTCAGTGATGAAGTTGGAGAGAGAGAATGGAAAGCTTCAGGGTAGAATAGAAAAGTTACAGGCAGACCTCGCAAATGAAAAGGCAAAGGAGAAAGTAGCACATAACAGGTGCAAAGAATTAGAGAAAAGGATAAAAAAATTCATCCTCTAAAGAAGCAATTGTTCAGAAAGAACATATGGAGGCAAAACTAAAATTTGTGAGGGAAAATTTTGAAGAGAGCAATAAAAATCTTGAGGATGAAAAAGCCTCTTTAGTAAATTTATACAAAAGCGTGGAGAGTGCGACACAAGTAAACAATAAATTAAAGAAACAATTGGAGGATGAGAGGGTAAATTCAAAATAGTGGAAAGAGAAAGCAAACTAGTGGGAAGAGGAAGCAGAGAAAATAAAAAAAAATAGAGTGAACACCAGTTGTCACAATTGAGAGAAGAGCTAAAGAAGGCAAATAAGACAATTAAAACTAACGAAAACAGCTTGAATGACCAAATGAAAAATACAGTCAAGAAAAGTAAAAGAGACCTTTGGGGGAAAATAAAGGTGACTGGTGATAGGTTGTTTGATTGGTTTGAATTGAATTAAAGTCTTAGAGTTGTTTTTGGGAAGCTCAAAGAGCACATTGACAATAACAAAAAAATTTGTCAGAGAGAGAAAACTACAAAACAGATTTTGAATAAAATCAACACAACCGATGACAGGCATTTGGAAAGAAAGTGAATTCATGACCACGCTCTTGAATCAATAAAAGCAACCTCTGTCTTACAAAACTATCAAAAAGTAAAGGAAGTAGAGGAAACTCTTGCCTTATTTGAGATAAAGCTCGCCAAGATGAATCAAACAACAACCGAAATGATAGGTCATGGTTTGCCAAGTCTTGGTCCTAATAACTCATTAACAAATTTTGTTGGAAGAGAAGCTTACAAAAAAAGGTTGGAGGAGACAATGAGGACTGATTTAGGCAAGCTTCCTCAAGAAACAACTCATGAAGGCATTGCAAACTGCATCAAACCATTGACAAATTTGAATGCAGTATTGGAAGGATCATTGTTTTCAAGTCAGTCTAACAATTATGAATGGATTACAAGGTTGCAAGTCATCTTCTATAACTTGACAAACATTAACCTTCCAAACGATGCAGAATGGATCTTATTAAACAAACTGGCAGGATCATCTGATCAAAATAGTATGTGAAAGTACTTTCAGTTTCAATCATCTCTATATTATTTATCTATTGGCTTGAATTGAGTTAAAAGTAACAAGTTTGAACTTTGTTTTTTTAACAGGATCAATGTAGCAGATGCTATAATGCTATTGCTAATTTACTAAACCAGCCTGTCAAATGCAGAAATGTACAGTTGTAGAGATGTTGTACTGGTCTTGAATCTTCACATTAGGCAAATTGACCTGAAGCTATTGTTGCTCCCTTGTTTCAATAAAAGGGAATTCATGGTCATTTGCTAAGGGTAATGATTAATGAAATTGAAATTGGGTATTGACTCTTGAGTCCTAATTCATTGTCAATTCACTTTTGCAAATAGAATCACGCAGAGTTGTGTTCTACTTCTTACTAATATTAACGAATCAATTGTTACATTGTGTCATATTTGTAAATAAATTAATGAGAAACTCTATTTCTAAGAATTGTATCATATGAATTGCTATGTTTTCAAAAAAATAAAAAATAAATCTTTAAGAATTGTACCATATGAGCTGAATAATGCAAATGAAAACCATTATTAATTGTAGAATTCATGAGATTATCAACTACATTCATGTTTTTTAATTTTGACATTGGAATATGATATTATGCATGATTGATGAATGATGATGAGATACAGAAACTGATAGTAGACTACAACAAAAAGTTTAATAAATACCTAGGACCTTCTACTTCTACAAAGGTTCAAGTTGTCACATCATCTCATTATCAGGATCCTCGGATTCATCGCCATCAACTTCATAGCCTCCTTGGTTCTTCAATATGTTTTATGCACTTTGCATATCTCTGCTTAACTCAAGTTCAATGCTAGCATTACCAGTACTATTACATGAGTCAATGATAGTCACATCATTGTCTCTGGCACTCCCACTTTGGTTTGAAATGTTTCCCAGTCCTCTTCTCTGACATTTATTCCTCCACAATTTCAGTTCCTTGTCGTAAGGAAAAGTATGAACTTCATACCTAGATGTATAGAGCCTCAAGCAATTTTCCAAATTCTTGTCTAGTTTGTTTCTTAGCTTTGACTTTAGGAACCCCAAAGCATTGAAAACTCTCTCATCCTCCACCGACACCAATATCATGGTCATCCATAAGTCAGCAAGCTTGAAAAATTCTGATATTGAATCAATCAACATTTCGCTCACAGCTAGATATTTCCAAAGCCTTGTTGTCCATCCATCTTCGTGGGGGTTCTCCATAATATTATATTGTTCCCTCATTGTCTGTGAAAAATGGCCCGATTGTTCTCTCAAACAAGAATCATCTAAAATTCCATTTAGAGTTACTCCATTTAACTCTATGGTTTTGCAAAAATGATCTATCAAAGTTAGTAGCTTATTTCGATAATCCTTTGAATTGTTCGTACTCCAATATCGAGGAAACACAATAGACATGGATTCAAGTAGTTTGAATAGAGGTAATCTTACTCTAATCTCTGAGTAAATATCATAGGAAATGCACTTCATAGAAGCATTTACAAACTCAATGATCTTGGTATAGTCTTCCCTTTTAATACTTGATACTCGCTTCTTGTTCTTCATTCTTGGTTCCTCAGACTCGACCCTAGCATAGTAGTACATTGGTATCTCAACTCCACGTACTTCTGTACATAACTCCCCGTTTAAACCGATCTTCAAATAGTTGTCAAGATTGTCCAAATCTATGATTTTAAGCCAGCTGGAAAATTTTACATCATCACATGATCGATAGAGATTATCTAGTGTCATGCATGTCAATTTATGAAGCACAACATATTATGTAATATACATTTCTCTTTGTTGGGCCTTTTTCATTATATTTATCATTTCCTCCAGCATGGGGAGAAGACCTGCTAATGTTAAGAGTTTCTCTACATTAGTTAACCTTCGTAGCAGCTCAGGAAATTTGGGTATCCCTGCTTCTTCACAACTTGAGTTCATTAGACCAGGCAACGATTGATATTCTGAAAACACTCGATGCACTGGTCCATCCAAAGAGATCCATCTAGTATCATTATCCTTCATAATCTTGTTCCCGTTGGTTAGTCCTTTGGCAAACTGTTGAAATTTCCTCAATCATTTTGGACTTCAAAAAAAGTATTGGTAGAGCTCTTTGATTAAAACTTCATTTTTTTGTACTTGACCGTGCTTGTTAACAACTCCAAAAGCTAGATTAATTTTGTGGGCCATGGAGTGAATGGGAATAACGTAGGGTGCACAAGAAGATTGTATCTTTGTGCAAAGACCGCCCCTGTGGCCTTGCATTATTGAAGCTCCATCTGCTCCAACATACACCAACTTATTGGCAATCATCATGTCATTTATACCTCCATATTCAATTAGAGATCTCTTTACTAGTTCAATAGATTTTTAGCTGTCACATTATCCTTCACTTTAGCAACAGTTAGTAGATGAGGTTGGCGGACAAAATTGTGTACAGTATAAACATGCATGCATACCCACGAAGTATTATCTACTATTGTAACCTCGTCTAAAGACAATGCAAAAAATTTGTTTCTTTAATTTTTGCCTTTAGATCCTCTTTTTCAACATCGACAAGACAACTTGCCCATTCCCATCCACTATTAACTGACCAGTGACTGTTAGGATAGTTAGGAACTTTCATAAAGTGTAATAAAGCACTCAATGATGGGTAGTCTGTCATAGGACACCCTCTGCTCATAATATTAAAAACAACACTTAACTGAACAGCTTTTCGCATTAGTTCTACTTCCAATGCTTTTCCAAAACAAGCTTTAATAGAGCCTTTGACTTGAGCAGGATTCGTCTATATATTCAGCTATAATTCATATAATTATGCATTCCTAACATGCAGAGATTCATCTTTTGTTTCCCATCTTATCACTAATTTTTCAACTCCATCTATGGTTTTCTTTTCATAAACTTTACCCACATGCTTCTCTATGGTGTCAATATTTAACTGCAACCTCTTTTCCTTCTTATTTATCTTGGTACAAATCTTACATCTGCATTCTACCAAAGGCTGGACTTCAATTGGATTGTCCACTGGTTCAATGAATGGATACTTTGACACCCATTCTATTTGAAAATTCCTCAACAACTCCCACTTTCGATCATTTTTTGAATTGTTTTTCCTTTTCTTTTTCCCTGCACCATCATCATCTCTGACATTCTCAGTCTCATCCAAGTCGATTATATCATTATGGCTACTCTGGGTATTTAACTAAAAATCCTCTTCAATTTCATCGTGATCTGAGATATCAGGCTTGCCTACTTCTTCAATATGTTGTGTAGTTTCAGGTTGTGAATCTTCAAAATCTACTTATGATGAAACAGCTTCCCAATTTTGGACAGAAACATTTCCAACACTATGACCAAAGTATGATGATAAGGTTCTGTGTTTTGTTGGCCTCTCTTGGCTTTTCCCACTTGCAGGAGCCTTACCCTTATTCTTGTTACCCTTATTTTTGTTCGACATCTCCATTCTCCAACGACTTCCACTGCAAAAAAAATGTTAAATTGTTGAAGTGACAATAGACTAAAATATATATAAATATGATTCTAGATTTATTGGCCCTAAAATCATGTATGAGGTCTCCCTGGTCACCAGTGTTTGCTAACTAGTTACCACTAAATAATAATGAACTCAAAATTATAGAGTCACAGAATAAGTATCACTTACCTTTGCCTCAAATTAAATTGCAGTCGCTACTCGCCAATGCAGTATGCAGTTGCACTCAACAGTCTGAAACTTTGTTATCGATCAAATATTTTTATACTATCCTTATTTGGCGAATTTGGCAGGAGGTATTAGGTCAAGGTATACAAATTTGGCGAAGCCCGCATAATTTTAACACGTCTTTTGTTATTTGCGAGGTGATTATGGGTTGTCCAATACGAAGGTATGATTAATAAAGTTGGCGAATTTGGGTCAGGTTGAGACTCACGTCCGCAAAATGTCAGGAAAATTTGGGGCCGCCTATAAATATTTACGTATAAAACTATTGGTGAATATAGGTCGTCCATTTGGGTCGCGTATAAATTATAGGCAAATTTTTAAAATTTATGGGGACCAAAAATTAGATTCTATTGGCAATAATGTGTAAGAAAAGTAGAAAATTAAATAAAGCGATGGGCGATGGGCCCGAGCATTGGACCCAATATTAATAATTGTTTGTTGATAGGGTGAATCTAATATATGAAAAAAAATTGCCAATTCCCCGCTCGCCGACATGCGACATTCGCCAATTGGCGAATAATTGCCACTAAAGTTTTGGCTAAATCCTGCATATAATTGTGCACAAAGTTGGAGATCTTGGATCCTCTCAAATGGTTGAGAAGGTTTGATTATATATAATATGAAAATTATTTGGACAGATGACTTTAATCCCAGATGGACTGTTGAGATCAATAAGAACTGAAGAAGGAATCAGTAAACTTCCCCTCTTAATTGAAGACAAGAGGAAATGGTTGAGTCAACTATAGAGTTGATCATGAGTTGTCTTTTTGAACTGGAGAGAAGATGGAGCAATTTATGCAATCATAGAGATAGCACATGAGTTCCATTTTTGAACTTGAGAGAAGAGGGAATAATTTATGCAATTACAAAGATTGATCATGAGTTCCCTTTTTGGAACTAGAGAGAAGATTTATTTGATTTTAGAAATTAAAATACTTATAAATGAGATATTTGAATTCTATTTTGATTTAAAATAGAATTAAGAGTGAAATTAACTTAATTAGAAGAATAATCAATAAGTTTAAATATTTGAATTTAAACTTTAGAAAATTGAATTTAATTAACCAATAAAGATTAATTAATTATGGTTTATTAATTAAATAAAAATTCATTATTTAATTAATTGTGTAGAAATGATTAGAGGATTACATTTAGAAGAATTAGATGATTAACTAATGATTAAAGAAACCATTAATTAATAAGTTTAAATAATTAAATTTAAACTTTTAAGAAATTGAACTTAATTAACTAATAAAGATTAATTAATTAATTAAGGTTGCGGCATGTTCAACAATTAGTATCAGAACCTGGTCCATTGTATATTGAGCTTAACCGCTTGAGGGAGATCTCGGTTGACTGAACATTTGGAAGGAAAATTCTACACAGAGGAAGATTAGAAAGTCGTGATGAGTGAGTGACATTCAAGGTACTGAACCAAAAAATGAGAGCTGAAAGAAATTTGAAAGAGGAAAACACTTGTATTGCAAAGCTAAGAGATCATATCAAGAAGTTTAAAGAAAGGTACAAGTAATTTAGTCAATAAATGAAGTAATCCAAGAATAGAATTGCAGATCTAGAATAAGAATTGAGAGAATTGAAAGAATCAAAGGAAAATGGTACAAATCTAAATCAGGAACTAAAAGAGAAGATAGCATATCTTCAAAAGAAGATGGACAAAGGGACCCAAGGAGAATATTATATTAAAATTGGATTGAAATACAACTTGAAAAATGCTTGGTTAGAAAGGATTGAATTGGAAATGGCTATGGAAGAGTGGAAAGAGTCTGAAGAAAATCTCAAAGAAATTATCAGGAAGAGTTCATAATAGAATGAGAAGTTGGAATTAGAATTAAAAAGCGGAGGTCAAAAGAAAAGACATGTGAAAGAAGTACTATCTTAGATCAATTACTATCTATTTAGAAAGGACAAGGATAAAGAAGGTCTAGGGTTTACCGGTGAAAATTAGAATGACAAGGGAAAAAGAAAAGATAACTAAAGATGATGCAAATATTGAAGTGACAAGCGAGGTCAAAAACTAGAATACATCTACATGAAGGCCTCCAGAAAGACAAATAAATGGTCAAAGGTACTTATCTTTCAATGGTTGTTGTTGTTTTTGCAATATTTTTGGTCATAAGGAAGTCAATTGTATGATGAGGAAAGAACAGAAGATCAAATGTTTTACCTGTCATAAGATTGGTCATAATGAAAGTCAGTGCAAGAAAAGTTTCAAACCAGGAAGGGTTGAATTCAATGAACAATGCTTTTCATGGAAATTGTTATTTGTGTCACAACTTTGGTCACAAAGATATATATTGCGGATCTAAGGTTCAATCGGTGGGATATGATAAAAGGAATGTCAGTTGTTTCAAGAGTGGACACAATGGTCATCGTGCTAAATCATGCAAATATGGCAATGCTTCAGTGAGTACTGGAAATGGTAAGCATATTGCAGGACGTAGTAGAGCTTAGAAGCAAAATACATAATGGAGGAAGAAGTTGGATAGTGTAGAGCTTGGTAGTACCAGATCTTGGTACTAGCCCTGCTGAAAAATGAGTCGAATGCATGGGCTCAGTGGGAGTATTCAATATGTCAAATCATGCACTCCCTTTCCTTGAGGTGATACCAAGTGGAAACAATGTTTCCTCACTTTGATCCTTGAACACATAGTTAATGCATTTAATTATTGATTGATGTGATGTGCGCAAGAGGCTGAGTTACGTTGGTGATATTTAAAATTTTTGGTAGGAAAAATTAATTATGATTGTTTCGTGGCTTTAAAGGCATAATTTTTAAAAATTTAGTACTGTGGCATAAAGAAAACTTGTGAATTTGCAGAGCGCTTGACCGAGTAAGTTTGTGAAGAAATCATGGCACCAAAATGTGTTGTTCATGTTAGTGCAAAGAGAAGTATGGAGAAATAAATTGAGCTAAAAGAATTTGATCACAGTCATATCAAGCAGTTAGAGTTTGGATTGCTTGTCCAGGATATGCAGAGAGTCAGAAATCTTGGACTCGATATTTGGGGAGATTTTTCATGGTGTGATGATAGAGGGTTCATCTTGTTTGTGTTAAGTTAGTTTCATGGTGAAACCTTGGTGTTGGACAACCCATATGTTGTATCAAAGGAGGTAATTGAGGAAATTATAGGTTTGTGTAGTGTTGGCAAATTACTTGGAAATAAATCTATTAGTTATTAGGAAGCTAAAAATCTTACAGAGAACAGTCGAGATCAACGTGCATTTATTATAGACACCATTGAATATCCAATTGTAAGGTATGACACCTATGGTATTTCCTACAACATTTAGTTTCAGAATCGCGAGGATTCTACTTCTACTTTGGTTGTATATATTTCATGCAAGATTGTGAATGAAAATGTAAAAATAGATTTGTGTAAAATGTTGCTAGACAATTTTCTTGAGAATGTAAAAATGTCAGTTGAAAGTGGATATGCATTCAAGTTTGGTTCATTGTTGATGTGCTTGGCATTCTATTTTATGAAATCATTACCGAAGAATGAAAAATTTGAGTGGAGGATCAAGATTCTTGTCAGTAAATAGATTTGCAAGTATCTGACTTTCTTGGAGGAAAGTGTGAGTGACATAATTTACTACATTACAGATGAATGTCTATTCAGAGTTAGTGGTTGTTGGTTTTGTACCTATAATGAAAATTAAGGAAGGTCCATCGTCAAGAAAAAAGAAACTAGAAGTAGTTATTGGTGGTTCATCTTCTGAACCAAAAAGGATAAAGGCTAGTGAGAAAGGTAAAGAAGTTGTTACCGTGTCAGAAAGTGAGGAAGAGGGTGGTAAGAAAGAAGGTATAGCAGAAGAAATTGTTAGAACATAAATTTTCAATTTAGATTCTATTTCTCTAAGCTTGTTTTATAACAATGATTATGTATTTTTCATAATATTTGTCATGTGTTACCATGTTGATTCAATCATGAGAATAGTTACTGTGGGTTTTCCATTTGCGGGATGGAGTCAATACCTGATGTCAAGAAAAAAGATACTTCGATTAATTCAAAATTTTGTCAAACAAAGCAAATATTTTATTTGAAATGAACTATATACATAGTTTTTATTGTTGAAGTAAGGAGACGGCAAATAAAATGTGAAGCCCTAAAGTTTGAATAATATGATTTCTTGAGAAAGCGGGATCAAGAGGTAACAAGGAAGAACTTGTTTGATAAGTGAATTCAAAGAGAGGATTGACTTGTGGGACCCAGCGATGAGTATCAAATAAAATTCTAGTAGAGTAAGTGGGCAGTTTGAGTAACGATCGATGGGTTTGTTCAAAGTGTGGTGGGGCCATTTTATTTCCTTCATCAGAAAAAAGGATGTGTCAAGTAACTCAGCCGAGAGAAAGACGATGTATAAGTTGTTCTAGGAAGACTACGTGTGGGCCTAGAAATGAAACATTGAACAAGATATGATTTCGAATAAGAGCCTAGTAGAACTTATGATGAAAGGAGATGTTTGAAAAGATAAGTTAACAGTTGGGTCCCACTTGTTGGAGCATCAAGTAAGGTATGGTTTTGAGTAAGCACAAAGGGTAGATGGATGATGGTTGAATTCTTTTTAAGTGTTTTGGGGCCACCTCACTCAAAGCATCGAGTAAAAGTCCTATCGAGTAGCCTGGTTGAGGATATCAATGATGCAAAGAGTTACTTAAAGGAAGATAAGGGTAAAATGGTGATGTCATGTCAAGTAACATCTACCGTCAAACAAAGTGATTAAGTAGCATGCACATGAAGAAAATAGTCGATGGCGAGTGGTGATATAAATTGTACATGTTGCATTTGGTGAAAGGTTAAGGCATCTCATCGAGTAAGGCAGCGTTCTAAATAACCGAGGAGGTTGGTTGATCCCTGATGAAGTTATCACTATTATGTCGACCAAGATTCGATGCTAGAGGAAGATTGTTGGACAAAGCAGGTAAGAAGTATGATCTCTTCTATTCTGAAGAGTGGAACATGTAGGCAATCAAGGATTTTCCATGTGGCTGATGATTCACTAAGAAAGTTGCAAATTATTTTCTCATGGTAGGTAAGTTTTTTTCCTTAAATTAATATCTAATTAGCTTACTTTTATCTGTACAGGATCTGGTTAGTGACAAAGACTATAGATGGATTAGCAAAATGAGAGGATACAAATGTTGCAGATGGAGTAGATCATTACACTAAAGATATCATCCATAATGCAGATACATATGCCCCTGCAGAATGTTTAAAGGATTTCAAGGGATGTGGAAAGCTATTAGGGATTATTCTTTATGCAAAAATGATTCAAATTGTTGTCTTAGTTTGATTCGTTATTAGTTAAGATGTAACAAATCTTTGTGAAAGGGTATGCTTTTTCAGCCAAACTGAATCCTCGTCTATATATAGGGGATCATTTTGATGTCTAAGTGACAGAACTACCAATACCAGTTTGATATGTAATACATTTTTGGTTTGTTCATCAGAAGTACATGGTTAAAGATGAACAATAACACAGCTTGTATTCAGTTGGATTTTATCATGCTAATTTCAATATAATTTCAGTTGTTCTTTCATCCGTTTTAGTATTTATCTTTTTCTTAATTTGATAATTTCTCTGTGATAATATACTACATTTCGATGCTTCAATGTGTTATCTTATGACATAATAATTTTAATTAGTTTCAATTTGATTATCAGTTTGAAGATTGGTTGTCAAAGATTCACTCTGTCTTATTGGTCTTTCCTAAAGAAGTTAAAATTCATAAGACTAATTGTAGCAGTATATTTGAATTATAATGCTTATAGATGCCTTTGGGGTTATGATATTACTTGATAAGTAAGTTATTAAAATCATCTCACAGGGTTATACATAGGGTCATTTTAATTGAACTAATAATATTCTAAGGAAAATAAAGGCACTGGTCTTATACTGGTCTAAGGTGGTTTAATCAAGTATTTCGAGGGCAATCCTAATTAAGAATAATATTTTATTTTCCATTTATAGAACTAAGAAATCAGTTACACAAAATATTTTCTCATAAGCGATTAGTTCAAAGATTTCACAAGTTAATTATTGTATGAATCACAGTTAGATCTACCTCAAGAGTAATTTCCATCTTTAGAGATCAGCAGGCTTAAATCTGTTATACAAAAGCCTCCAACCAACAGATTGGGTTTGAGGTATAGGTTTACCCACCTTGGTTTAGAGAAGCCTAAAGTATAGGGGAACTTGATCGAGTGATCATTCCCATTATTTGGCCAAAACTAATTGAGAAGTCTTTAAGAGAAGTGGAAAATCTTCTGGATTTCCAATTTGTGGTTTTGGGAATCAACAGAAATGAAGGTCGAAGACAAAGAAGGAGATGTTGAAAAAGAAATGGAAGTTCAAGAAGAGGATGAAGGTATATTTGTGCCCTCTTTGGAAATATATGTGCATGTGGACTCTATTGCGGTGAGATCCCTATTATAAAATGATGAATATGAAAAACTTGATAATTTGTAGACCGGTTGTTCATCGGAAGACAAGAAATTGGTGACAAGATTGATGACTGATTTGATCAGTAGAAATGTTATAGTATCTAGTGCATCTTCTATTCTTCTAGATGATTTAGTGATGGTCATCAAGATTGAGTTGTATTTTGGAGCAGATTACATGAAGGTGGAGAAATCCATAACAAAGAAATGTAACAATGCAAATTTTGAGACTCTTGGGGGTATTGATGAAATGAAGAAATGTGTTCAAAGGATATTATCGATATTTATAGATATTGTCTTATATGACATGTTGCGGTTGATAATTTTAGATTTCAGTGTGAGGCAATTGAAATTGGGATGAATAAACTTGGAAAGACTTATGAAGTCTTCAAAGACAAAGTCAAGAAGAAAAGAATCGGAGTTGAAGAGCTTCAGGAAGAGTTGTTGGTGTAGCAGAGACAAAGAGAGGATTTGATCAAAACTTTCTGGTTCGTCAAAGATATGGTTGAATTCAGATTGGAATATGTTTTTGGCATCCTAACCAATGTAGAGGTGCATGCGGAGAAGATTCAGTCTTTGGACTAGATGGATTCTTTTTACAAACTGGTTGAGTGTGGCAGTTTGTGTGCTCACATGGAGGCAGGAATTACTAAGTGGAAGAAAGAGCTTCTAATTTTAGAAGAAAGGTACAAAAAGGTATTTTTGGTTAATACTATTTTATTAATCTAAGATTTTTTATTTCATTTTTGGCCCTCTTCCATTGTGGCAAAAAGGGGGAGATAAAAAGGATAAAATACATGTTACATTTACTCAGGGAGGTTTCTAGAATTTTGGAGATTTGAAGTTTTTCCATCAATGCCAAAGGGGGATATTGTTAGACTTATTGAGTTTTTGTTGGCATTGATTTTCATTGATGTCAAAACATTCATACCGACACTCTGGCGGTATCAGTTGGTTGTTGGTAGTTTTGGCTATGTACCTGTTGGTTGTCGATTATGCAACAGAAACTTTTTATTATGGACATAATAGATTTATTATGAACATTTTTGGTGTTCCTGGTGTTCCTTGGCAAGTGTATAGTGTTCTATTTATGGCTCATATATTTCAGTGCACTTGTATGATTTAGGTGTTCAATTGTATCAGTTTCTGGTGATTACGTTGACTAAAATGTTTATACCGGCATCTGGACAGTAGTGTGGGACATCAAATGCTTTTGGTGTATTGACTACAATATATCATGAAGATTCTTCTAATGGCATTTTTTGTTACTTCGTGTCTTCGTCTTTTGGTCTATATCCTAAGTACGAGCTATCTATAGGCCATGATGTAGCATGTGGGTAAATATTCTTAAGTGTGTCCTAGATTTAGGATCGATGCTATGTATTAAATATATATCTTGTGTTTGGTGTGGGCTAACAAATGTATGAACTGATACCTATTTAAATAAAAGAAAACTTCTCTATCTAAGTGTGTGTGTGGATGTGGTGGAAAGAATAGTGTGACTATATGGCAGTGGTGTATGTGAGCAATAATATGTGAGGTGACAGATTGAAGATCTATATAGTGCTTGCATATCGATAGTAGTGGATCAGGTTGTTGGTGATCTACTAATAGTGACAAATCTTAATGGTTGAACTATTCATGCATAGTCAGATGCAATTCAATTAGTTCATGTTTTGTTTTGATATCACTATTGTATAAGGGTAGTTATCCCAACTGGTAGTGAGGCAAATGAAAGTGAGCCGACCTATAGTGAGCACAATCGGCAGTGAGCCTTTGTACAAATCACCTTAATCAATGTCACCTTAATAGGTGTTTTTATTTCATGAGAATTAGCTTCTCCATGGTTTTTCCCAGTTTGGGTTTTATACGTAAATCTTTGTGTTCTCTTTGGTGGTGTTCCTATGTTTTCATTTTTACATTTTTTGTGGATGTTTAAGTACTTAACCGACATATAAGAAGTTTTTGTTACAGTTATTTATTAATTTATCGAAAAATAAAAAGTTTTGTAATTAGTGTATGAATAACTTATTCATCCCCCATCTCAGTTATTTGGTTTGTTCAAAATAAGTATAGTGTGTGCTTTGGCAAAAGGCATGAGAAATTTTTTATCAAAACAGTGAAGGTCTATAAGCAGAGTTCAATTTATGAGGTTGTTGTTTTCTTTAGAAGAAAATGCATTGTTGAGGTTAACAGAGTTGTGCAAGACTATTGCATTGTTAGGATAAATTGTCTTCATCTATTATCAGAGAGTTGTATGTACATTTTCCCTAAGACAGTGAGTCTTGGGTGCTCAAGTTCTTTTGTATCTTGCTACTTTGGTAGTGAGCCTCTATTTTAAGTCCGGAGCATCTATATTCAATTTTGTATTGGCATTGACCCTCTGGTTGCAAGTTTGGAGTAGTGAGCTCCTACTTTCTTTGTAATTGGGCTATATACCACTGATTTATCTTTATGGGTAAGTTCTCAAGTTTGGTTTTTCCACGTATAAAAATATTGGTGTTCTTGTGTTTTTTTAGTTCATCATTTTTTGAATGCATTATAAGGTGAATATTCAAGATAGTTGATTAATTAAGTGAGATTTTTGTTTATGTTGATTCAACCCCCCACGCCCCTCCTCTTAGAATCTAGTGTGTGTTCAATGATTGGTATCAGATCAAGGTTCCTCTTGAAGAAACTTAACTGCTTGAGGTTGATCCAGAGTCGTGAATGCCATGTTTGAAGAACAACTGAGTGATATAATTGAATGAGTGATTGGGATGAAGATGTCAATATGGATCGTACGTTGAGGATTGTTTTTGCTGATCTGAATAAAACCAAGTTTAATTTGAAGAAGGATAAATATAATATTTTGGTTCAAAGAACACTTGTGGATGATGCAAAGAAGGAAATAAAGGGTCTCGATGAAAATTTGACGAGCAACACTGAGGAATGCTCCAAATTTAAAAAGGATTTAAAAGATAGCAAGGGACAAATTGAATAAAGGTTAAAACTAAAAGATGAAAATGAAGTACTTAGTACAAAGCTTAATGAGAAGAAAAGAGGGAGTGCAATTTTGCAAATTGAAGTTGATAAACTCATAACAGAACTTGAACAATTAAAAGGTCAAAAGGATAAAGTGGATTCTTCATTATTGAAGAACCTTCAAGAAATAAATGAATCAAAAAAAATTGGTGGAAAAAAAAATGGATTTTTAAGAATGAAGCAGATGAAAGACAAAACAGATTTGGTAGATCATATGCAAATAGAAGACAAAAAGGGCTTGTTGAATCAGAGACCTCCTATTCGTTCCAGATGTTCATCTTTTAATGGAGTTTGTTTTTCTAGCAATAAATAGGGCATGGGTCTAGTTTATGTAGAAGTCTAAAAAGAGGTTGTCTTTAATGGAAGATGCTATAATTGCAATAAGTTTGGACATAAGGATTTTCAACGTAGAAGTACAATGGATATGAATAGAATTGTTAAGAACTTCAATTGATATTGTTATAGTTGCAATAGATATGGACACATAGTGGTTGTTTGCATAATAGATCACAATGTAAGAAGCAATGGATTTGAAAGAATGAAAAAGGGTAGTATAGTTTTCTATAACTATAACGTGATAGGACATATTGCAAGGTTTTTCAAAAGTATGGATCAAACCGATGACTATTTGATGGTTTCAAAAGACTCGGAAGGAAAGAATAGTACATATTTGATGGAGAGAATAGAAGATGCTTATGAAGGTGGTTCATCATCCATTCTAGGTGTTCCCTCTTTTGATAAATGACTCAGACTGCATTGTCTGGGGGGTAATTTTCAAGTGAATATGTTTCCCCCCTCTAGTTTGAGTGTTGTTTTATGTTGTCAGTGATAGTATTTATTTGTTTGTTTATGATAATTGTGCAAATGCAACTTGGAGATTTCAAGAGTAAAAGATTAGTGCAAAGGAGTGCAAAAGAGATTGTTAGGGATAGATTTATTTGTTTTGTTAAAAAAAATTAGATGGTGCATTTTCTAAGATTGATTAAAGAGTTAACAACAAGGAGGATGTTTGTCGATATATTCATGTCAATTTGGAAGAGTATGATCATGAAAAACTAAAGAAGTTTAAAGAAAATCATTTAGTTGAGGGTTTGCAGTTTAAGAATATTTATGTCAGATTGGGGAGCAGGGGTTTGGATGCATGGAGCAATTTTTTGACGTTTGAAGATGATTATATTGTAATGATTGGATTGAGTAGACTACATGGAGAATACATCTGGCCAGATAGGTCATATTATATTACTAAGGATGTTCTAAGGGTTGTGACAAGGCTTTGCGCTACGGGAGATGTACCGATGCTCAAATCAGTGACAAATATTGAGGTAAATAAATTGACTAAAGTTCTATCTGATGGTAGGGCCCCAAGAATCGACACTATTAACGATTTGAGGGTCATATATGCTAATATGGAGATATCATACAAATTTTATTACAGAAAAAGAGAGGGTTTGTGTGTGGCAACTAGAGTCTATATTTTGGACTAAGGCAAAAATGGGTTTTGAGGGGAACCCTGAAACCCCTTACATAGATTTTCAACATTAACTCCCAAAGTAGTCCAACAAAGAAAAACACTGATGGGAGAAACTAGACCAGTAGACCTAACCTACAACCAGCAAGACCAGGAAAACTCCAGCCCAAACAAACAAAGGACAAATTAAGATTTACATTTAGACTTGCCCTTGTAAGAATGAAGTCATATCAAAACAGGGTTTTACTGTCGTCCAACCCTCTTCAACCTTGGCAGCAGCATCTTTCCAATCCAAAGAACCCAACTGTGGAAAATTCCCACCCTAAGATAAAAAAACCAGCAGCACCAACCAACTCAGCAGGGGAATCAGCCGAGATAAATCCAGAGCACTATTAGAGGACTTAGACACTAGGTGCCTATTCCCACCCATATCCAGAGAATCAACGAGAGAGGCATGAAACAAAGATCCACCCTACATAGCAACTCTACCAAAAGTCAAATCAGCCTAAGAAACATTTGTAGAAACAGTCTGAGGCGCAGAAGTCTCTGTAATCCTACCATCAGAAAATAGAGCCACCATAAGGGGATGCAAAGGATCTTGCAGAACCACTTGGGATAAACTCTTAATGTTATTAGATTTGTTCACAACCCAATAGTGTTGCGTTGTAGCGCCATTCCACCAAGAAGTGGTAGATTTATTTTTTCCTAACCCACATTGAGCTGCTATATTTCCAGTTTTAAAACATCTTCTACATCTAAAGGGAATCCTTTCATAGTCCAAAGTTTGAGTCCAAATTCCTTTAGAGGAATTGATTACAATCTCTGTAGGAAGCCACTTACAAATATCCATGTCAACCAGAATACGAGAAAATGTGGAATGCAAAATATCAAATGATTCACCATCCACCATCGAAAAATCCCCGAGAGCATTACGGACCTCCTCCAAGAGAGAATCAACCCATAGGTGAAGGGGGAGATAAGGAAGTCGAACCCATATCAAAATCTTATTGAAAGTGTGATGCAGGGGCATCTACCAAGCAGGACATGGAGGCCAAAGGGGATCTTTAGAGCCAAAATCTCAATTATATTAGTAGGGAATGGTTTCATGTTTTTTATTTTCAAAATGTAATAAGACACCCCATTTTGTAACCAAATATCATGGGTAGCTGACTTATAAACCACACTGAACATATGGGCACTAGGGGTCAATATGCGTCCTGGGATGTTTTCTAGTAGTCCTTAGGTGTTTTTAGTTTGATTTGGATCAAAAGGTCAATCTCGTGTTATGGGATTTTCAATATTGTGTAGAAATTGAAAAACTTGCAAAAGTTGTCAGTGTTGCATAATGCAACTTTTCAACAATGTCGCAAAATTGTGGAAGTTGGAAGGCCAATGGTCATAACCTTTCAAATCCAGTTATGAACCATTGGGAAACATGTTAAAAGACAACCAAACTCGAATTCCAGGGTTGGTTGGTGGATATGTAACATTTTGGCACTTGAACAATAATGAATTACAATTAATTTCCTGTAATTTCTCTATATTTTGCTTTGGTTCGATTATGAGCGTATTCATTATGGAGAAAGACCTATTGGAAAGGTTGAAGACGTGTGTTAATTTTCCTTTGCATTTGGTTTAGAGTGGATTGGTGAAGAAACAAGAGAGTTACACTCAGTTTTGTGATAACAGTCGAGAAACCCTCCCAGTTTCGCAGAGACTCACTCATATCTTGCAAATCCACCGTGGGGAAATTCTAAAACTCATGTGTTTGCAAGGTATGAGAGTGTATTATAAGATTTTTGTGGTCTTAGTGTGGGAGATGACTTTGGTGTGCAATGCAAGTGAATGTCTAGGACAGGCATCGCCATGTGACTGTCCAATCAAGAACAACAAAAAGCATAAGTTCAACAATGGTGGATTCTGAGCATGAGACCGCAAATTTGGCTTATTGGTATGTTTCCCTAAGTGTCCCAAGTGTTGTGGTGGTCATACTTTTCCATTTCATAGTACTTTGTTTGCAAAAGGGCTATTAGGCCTAGTAGGTACTTGGTAGCATTTGGGTATATGAACATGGAGTCAGGATCTGAGAACTTGGGTTTTGGAATATCTCCTTAAAGGTTACTTGGATGTGTTGTTTTTTTCAGATGTCCTTTGGAAATCATAGGAGTTATCCTCTAAAAACTCTCTGGTTATGGCTACTAGTCTTTGTCCTTGGGAATACTTAGGAGGGTGTAGATCTTCAAACCTAGAGGTTTTCATGACACTAAAAGCCTCTTTTGGCCTTAGTGATGTATAGGAGGAGGGTTGTCACCATTGTCAGTAAAGAAGTTGAATTTCGTAGTGCAAACCTTTGATGGGAGAAGAATGTCCTTGGGTCTAGAAACAAGGAAAATGGAAGGAAGACTAAAAGAGTGTTAGAGTCTTTAAAGGGATTAGGAAGTCAGTGTTTTGACTTGATAGTGAAGTTCTAGTGATATGGAAGGCTCTGCATCAAAGTGTTAAAAGAAGGGTTAAAATCAAATGCCAAAGTTTTTCCATAAGCATAAATTGATCCTCCCAGCTAAAGAAATGATCACACGACATTTTATTTGTCCTCAACATCTTCAAATTTAGCAATAAAAAACCCTTAGCCATAGGGTAAATGTGCATAGTACCAACAAAGAGGGGTTCCCAGTGTAGTAAGATCTAGGCATGCAGCTTTGGAAAACTAGGCAGATTTCCCCGAAATCGACAAATCAGAGCAGGGACAGAGAAAATTGAGACATTATGGTCTATTTCCTCCTCTGTATCCTTATCTAGCAAAATGGAAATAGACTTTGAGATAGGGACAAACCCACACTCAGCAAACCTCCTCATATTAGCATTCCTAGAATCAATATTTGTAGCCAAGGCAGCACAATCAGCTGCAGAGGAGGGGGCAAACATCACATGCAAGGACCCCTTCGAAGCATTCCCCTTGGAAGAGGTCTGAGAATCACCAATAGGAATAGTCACAGAAGACTTGGAAGGCAACATAGCACCAGCATCTGGCGTCGAAACAACAACGATCAGACCAGAACCATCCGTCGTCGAAGAAGTGTTATTGGTGGAAACCCTATCTGCATTGGCATTTTCGGAAGAGGGAATAACTCCCCCAAGCGACAGACTCCCACCAACGGACTGTTGATAGCCCCCAACAACGAGATAACCATTCGTCATAGATGCAGGACTTGCACTCGCAAAATGAGCGGGAGGCAAAACATTTGAAATAGTCGAGTGCACGGAAGCACTGCAAGCGGAATCCATACACCATACTTTTTTTATCATTTTGCAACTAGAGTCTATGTTGCCTATAGAATGCTTAAGGAGAATGTTTATTATGATCTGTGTGAGACCCTGAGAAGGTTGTTATTTGACAGCTTGAAGCTAACAAAGTATGAACATTATCCATTTTGATATGGTTCCTTAATTATATGTTTAATTTTTTACTTTCTAAATGCTATGTCGATGCTCTGGAAGGTGGATGGGAGAAATGATATGTTTGTTGGTTCTCAAATTAAGATGCATCTTGATACTTTGGGTAACAATATTATCAATCGTAGAAGAATCTCTGATAAATTGAAGGATAGTTTGTCTAAGGAACCCAAAACTGTGTAAGGAATTGTGTGAGGAACTTAGGGACTATTGAGGAAGAATGGAAGAACTGTATGTTGCTGACGGTGAAGGGAAAGATAGAGGTAAGGGTAAGACAATGAGAAACACGTCGAAAGAGGCTTTGTCCTCTAGTAAACAAGAAAAGAATATCAGAAGAATATGTCTAGAGAGTTGCTCTACTTTGGTGATAGTTCCAAGTGATAGCAAAGATGAAGATAAGAGAGGTGTTGGTGAACAAAAGGAGATTGTTTGTATTGATGTGCAGGGTGCTACTAGTGAGGAGCATGTTGTTTCTCCTATCTGTCAATTAAAAAATTATTTCTATGCAGAGTCAGTCTGGAGGGTTGAAGACCGTTGAAGATATATTTTTGAGTTTCTCTAGAGAAGCTTGGGAATGTTGTCCCTTCTTCTAATTTAGTGCATCAGAGTGGTGCATCTATCCAAGGAGAGTTTATGGACTGATGACAGTGGTTGTTCTCCAGGGGAGAAGTGGTAAGTATGTTTTTGGCCTTTCTCTTTGATGTCAAAGGGAGAGAAAAATAAGGAAAATGTTTATTTGATAATGTGTTCTAGAGAAGTTTGAAGGTGGTTAGTTCAGTTAGGGGATTTGATAATGATTGATATATTAGTGAAACATTTCTAGTGGTTGTTTGCCATCAATGAAAAAGGGGGAGATTGTTGGAAATATGTGTGTTTGATTGTTATTGTCTGTTGTCATTGATGTCAAACATTCTTGTCTAGAGGTATTTGTGTTTACTCAAACAATGTGGTCCAAAAGCATTTGTTGGTGACATGTTCATGTATATTTGAGGAAGTTAGTTGAAAAACGATGGTGAGTGTTGGACATGTTAAGTGCTATAGAACAGTGTAAGACGAGTATGTATTCAATGCTACATAACAGTGGAAGACAGGTATGTATTCAATGTTACAGAACAGTGGAATACCGTATGTATTCTAGAGATCATGTGAGCATGACCGAATGATGTTTGTCAGTGCTTCAGTGTTATATTCTTAGGTCTGAAACTTAGTGGTTCAGTAACAAAGTTATATAGTTGCATATGAAAATTGTACAATTGTGTTTTTCAAAAGGTTTCTACTCCAAAAATCAAGTTTGAAGATGTGCATATGTGATTTTAATTGTATTGGTCTTGGTTATGGTGTTTCTTGGTGATTTGGAAACAGTTCTTGGTGATCCAGAAACAATGTTACCAAGTGATGCAATTATGATAAGTTATTGTTCTGGTCTGAAAACATGTGGTGTTGGCTTCTAATATGGAGTTTGGATCTCACCTTGGTGTGTGAAAGTCTGAAGACAACTAGCATGTAATGTGGTTCTTTGGGCAGTGTGATGCTACACGTTTGAGATGACTACGGAAGTTATGGTGAATGTGGATCTGGTATTGGACAATGTGTAACATGTTCATGTTCCCTCGTTCTCCTGAAGTGGGTCATGTTTCATTTTTTTGGTCTGGATATTACATTTAATGTCGGTCTCTTATCTGAATGGGTTCATTTTATGTGTGACCTAGATTTTGGTCTGGATGCTTATGGCATAGGATCTAATTGTAATTTGTTGTTCACATGGCCGACTTGTAATTTTCTTTTGGCATGGCTAACCATGTTGTAATTACAATGACCTACTTGTATATAAGTATAGTGTGTGCTTCGACAAAAGGCATGAGAGAGTTGTGAGAAAAATGGTGAAGGTCTATAAGCAGAGATTCAAAAGAGCAAAGTTCAATTTGTGAGGTTGTTTTGTGAAGGAGAAAAGACAGAGAGTTCGTTATTGAAGTTGATAGAGTTGTGCAAGACAACTACATTATCGAGGGAAATTCTCTTTTTTGTATCTTGCTACTTTGGCGGTGAGCTTATGTTGCAAGTCCAGAGCAGTGAGCTCCTATCTACATTCAATGTTGTATTAGCAATGAGCTCCTACTTTCTTTATAATCAGATTATACATCATGATTTATCTTTGTGGGCAAGTGTGCGCGTGGGCAAGTGCACGTCGTGGTTTTTGCCAATTTGAATTTTTCACATATAAAAAATCTTGGTTTCTTGTGTTGTTTCAGTTCATTACTTGTTGAACGTGTTATAAGGTGAATATTCAAGACAGTTGATTAATTGAGTGATTAAACATACTCCCCAATGAAATAGGACAGCTGGCTACTTTGAAGAGATGATTGCCCAAGACTCTAAATATGAAGTTTTGGACATCCATTAGGCAACTTGATTCCAAGGGTAGTCCCTGATTCCCCACTAAGGAGAGACTCCAAGTCCCTACTACTAAAAGCCCCCAAACTTTCTATTGCAAAACTCTAATAAAATTGATATATCCTATAATTATATGGCCAATCAATCTAATTCACAACATGGGAAGAATGGAGGAGCTAAAAGATAACTAGAACAAAACGATAAGACTTATCACTCTAGTTATGGACAAGTTTATCACCACCCTCTTTGTAGCACAAATCAAAGATTGTACGAAACAAAGAAATTCCAACTCTGCCACAGAGGACGACCTTTTTTCAAGTTTGTATTCAAGGGAGGGGGAAATTCTTCACCCCTAAGGCCTTGATGCATATTGTGTTCCTTGTTTTAGATTGTTTTCTTTTAGTTGCTTTTGTGTTCTTAAGGTAATGTTTATGGCCAATTAAAACTTGTTTTGGCTTGCTTTGGAAAATTTTGTGAGGGTACAAGACCCTTGTTTTTTTGCTTAATTTGGTCAAAAACATGTATATAGCTAAAACAACTAAGCATTATGATCTTCCACTACACTATTGACAAGACCCTAGTTTTTCCACTTAATGTGGTCAAAAAAAATGTAGATGTCATCTTCCACTACTCTATTGACCATATTTCCACTATGCAAGGGGCATTGTGTTTAGCCAAGCTTACAATCTAGATCTTAAGGCCTTCAAGTAAGTGTTAAGCCTTTATCCTACAATACATAAAAAGCTCATGTTGACCAAGTAAATTCATTTTTTTACCATTTATCTATTTCATCCCTCAATTACCACCTTTCGCATATATTTTAAATGTTGAAATCATGTGTCCAAGAAGTGCTTTGCGAGAACATTTTCATTTTATTCCTTACAAAGATCATTTTCATTGTATTCCTTATAGAAAACATCATCCCTGGTCACCCTTAATAGTCACCCTTAAGAACTTTTGCACTTCACAAAACCATAGTTCAAATTAAGTGTGAATCTTTGTAAGCATGTTTTATCAATTTCCTAAATTAATTATACAAAAATTGCAAAATCATTTACAAAACGAAGATCAATAAGTTAGAACAGCTCAATAATACTAAACCCAATCCCATGAGATTCTTTTTCATTTAGTTTCATCTTACCAAAATTAGAGATGTAAAATAATATTACGTCTTATATGCGTTCAAAAATACATCTAAAAGATCCATTCCGCTACACATCATAGAGGTATCATACCATACAATTCGAAGTGGAGGTAGTAGGCAATATTGCCTCACTTAAATGAATCCCAAAGATACATCCATGTATATTTTCTATAAGAATTAATCCATTACACGTCATAGAGGTATCATACTAAGGTACGATAGGTGTTCTATAAGAATTATTCCATTACACGTCATTGAGGTATCATTCTAAAGTACCATCGGAAATAGAGATGGTAGAACAATATTGCCTCACTTAAATGCATCTTAAAGATCCATGAGATTTTTTAAATTGCACATCTTAAGAGGTATCATACCAAAGTACAATCCAAAATCAATGCCTAGTATAGAAACAAAGCAATAGTTTACTACAACAGTTCACAGATTTACAGTATCGTTGAATCAAATCAGCAGTTTAATGTATTAATTCACGAAGAAAACATTTACAGTACTCAAAACATTGATGCACAAAAAATCATTAAAACCCATAAAATAACATTTATAATTTTTTGAAATACCTTTGTAGATTATCGTTAAACACCACCATATAATTTGATAATTTTAATGCATCATCAATCAATTGATAGCATTGTACACTACTACTGGCCATCAATGTCCTTTATTTCCAAAATAACATGTCATTTTTCCCAATACTTTCATATCCATCCTAAAGAGCTTGCCACACACCCTAAAAATACAGATAATACTTAAAGAAAGTTGTCAACAATTGAACACGTCTGCTAATCACTAAAGAAAAATTAAGCATTGGGTGTCAATGGTTTTATGGATATGATAAGAACTAAAATATTCCGATTTTGAATCTGCAAAAAAAAACCATAAGTGAACCAAGTCTGCTAATCACTTCAAAGAAAAATTCTGCTAATCATTTCAAAGAGAAATCTTATTGGGTGTCAATGTTTTTATGGATATGGTATGAACTAAAATATTATCATTCTGTGTCTGCAAATGAAAACAAAACAAAAATTGAACGAATCTGCTAATCAGTTCAACGAAAACTTGCTCATTAGTTGTCGATGCTTTTATGGATATGGTAAGAACTAAAATATTTAACATTTTGGGTCTGCAAAAGAAAACATTGGCAAAACCCCTAGCCACTTCAGAATGACGTGTAGATTACACAAATGTTTTATGGATGGAGAAACTAAATGTTGCCATCTATCCTTCTTCTAGATTTTGTGTCCCTGGTCTTTGAACTTAATAATGTTTGGTTTCCACTCCCAATCATGATGTATAAATTTTATTGAATACACTAGTAATGTATATATAAACTCGTAGCAGTCAAATAATCGGACGGTAGTTGAATAAAAGCTGTTAAATTATGATTCCATATAAAGCACCTCGCGTTTTTAAATTTAATTTGGAATGCAAATGTAAGGTATTGAAGATGACAGTATGATGAGTCAAATGCTCCAAAATAGATTCGACAAAACTAAATCTAGAGAGACTACACTGCGAATACATATCATATTACAAAAGGAGTCCCTTTGAGAAGGAGAAGCAGAGGGAGAAATAAACCCAAAAATATATATTCCAACATATGCTACCTATATCCAAATAATGCCTATTCTACAAAATTTCATTCGCCATAATTACCTCAAAATTTCATTTGGCATTCACCAACTCTACATCAAAAACCAGTCATGCATAACCTCTGAATTTCACCTGACATTCACCAACTCTACATCAAAAACTAGCCAGGCATTTCCTGGTATTTCACCAGCTCCTGCTGCCCCGTACCTGCATGATGCAGAAAATGTTCAGACCAACTTCTTTGCCATTACCTAACCCAGCAAAAATTATGCAGTATAAAATACAACGGAAAATATCCAAGCTAAATGGAGTCTTACATACCCCATCGCTGGAGGTATAGTGAGTCTTCTTTTGTCGCCAACACGCATTCCTGCCAATGGACACAAAAATAATTTGCTTGACTGTGACAAAGTAATTTGCTAACTAGAATGAAGAACATAAACACGGTACTGAACTTACCCTTAACACCAACATCCCATCCACTTATCACTTCTCCCACTCCTGGAAAAATATCAAAAGCCATTATGTTACAAGAATGTCAATCCTTAGTGTATGCACCTAAACAAGTGGATGTAAATTTCACCTTTGACAATTGTAAAGAAAAGCCCAATTGGAGCATCTACAAGTTATCCAAGCAAGACTCATGATTGCAAATGGGCTCCTAAAGGTTTTACTCATTGCACTGGCATATTTAGTACAGATTCCAGAAGTTACAAACACAAAAACATATCAAACCTTCACAGGGTCATTTACCCTAATAACTGCCTTCCAATCCAACATATTGAACCATAAACTGGATCAGCTATGCTGCTCCCCAGTGCATCAGCAAATGGAATTAAATGAGATGCTCTCAAACTGCCTGTGTGGCAGTCGATTACCATTACATGTGCAATAAACGACCTATGAATCTTTCAAATTGAAGAACAATTTTTTTGTTCTTATACCTACAATGTTGACTAATGCAGAGGCAATCATGGTTTTTGGGGAAAAAAAGAATCTACTCAACACCTTCATACACATTATTTCCATTGAGCCATGCTATCCCGAAAGCAACAAAATCCTATAAATGACTCCATAAAACTTAGCAAATGTAAGAAGCATAATTTTAGGAGAACAGATAAGTACATGCATATTTTTTATCATTTCATGAACTATCCTAAAAAAATTCCAGGTAGTTAGAAGCGATGTCATGTGGTTTGTGAAGTGAATTTGTAGAAAACCCAGAAAACTAGTTTGTATTCACCTTAAAACTTGTACAAAAAAGGTGTCAGGAGTTTTTATCAAACTATATTTTCAATTAGATTTTTTTCAGAGTAAAAATGTATTTGAAGCTTTCTTGTTTGTTCTGCAGATCTGGCGTGCAGGATGCAGGAGTGTTGAATGTTTAATGTTGGGCCTTGATGTAGTTGCTGCTTGCTGTTGCAGATGTGATGGTTGTTGTTGAGACTGATTTTGACATCTTTGTCCTGCTATCGACATTAGTCTTTGCCCTGCTGTTGACGTCTAAGTCAGGAGTGTGGAGTCTTTGTCTTGCTGTTGATGCAAGCCAGCTGAAATTTGGGAGCTGCAAGAGACACTACAGGATTATTGCATTTTATATTTCATTGGTTTTAAGTTCTGTACTCTTTTCTTTGTTTTTGTTTTAGGTTTTGTTTTTATTTTTATTTTTTAGTACTTTTTTTTTTAACAAAATTTAACATATGAAAACTATATCAACATTGTTCTAATTTTCAGTATATTAAATATTTAATTTATATTATTAATATATTTAATTAATTAAATTAAATGTTTTAGTATTTATTAGTCACAATAGTATCTTAGTCAAATTTATATTTTAAAATTTTTAAATGTTATTTTAGTAAATTATATTTTAATATTTTTAAATGTATCTTAGTCAAATTTAATCATAATTTTTTTCCAGTGAATTTTTATCATTATCACATTTTGCTCAAATTTTATCTCTTGTAATGCCCCTTTCTCGGATCACCCTATATTTTGTCTTAATTCACAAATCCAAAAACAAACAAAGAGCAAAATATACTTAGAGATATAATCCCCCCCCAAGAATAAGATGAGATAAATACACTTATAGCACACAATTCTCATGGGCTTAACCATAATGAGGGTTGAGATATGAAGGACATGATGAGGTGCCCCAATTATCCCCAACCCTAGGCCCAAGAGCAAAAACTCTGTCCGCCTTGTCCTCATGTGGACTTAACAATAGTTGAAAATATCACACAAAAATCATGGATATCACGATATATTGCGAATCGCTCTTGGAAACGATTTAATCATCCAATTACTCAGCACTGATTTTTTGCATTATTCGCAGTAATTTTTCTGCAAAGAAATGCAAAAATGCATGCTTTTTAACCCTAAAATTAGTCAGAAACTCATCCAATGCAGTAGAAAGGCAGATTCTTAACGGAAAAAAAAAATGAGTTTTGTTGCATATCAGTGCTTCCTTTGTCAGGCATATTACTTCATATTTTCCAAGCACAACCACAAGGTAGGAGGTTGAGTTGAATTTGGATGCTAGACATCATTTCACTTGTTTAAATCTCGGTGTAACATTTGCTTTGGACTTATTATAGAGTATTCGAGAAATATTTGAAGTTGATCGAATGAATCCAATTAAATAAAGCATTACTCCATGTTTTGTATTGGAAGAATATATGATTTTCAATACATACGTACATATATATATATATATATATATATGATTTTTTTTTCATATATACATGATTAATATCATATGATTTTTGATATATTAATATATATCATAAAAAATTTTATATATATATATATATATATATATGTAATTTTTAATATAGGCATTGGCCTGCAGTGCAGCGGTTGCTGTTTTTCTTTGTAATGGGAGCTTAAATAAACTTAATATAAAAAAATATTTAAGTATTAATATATATTTTATTTTTAATTTATAATTAATCTTTTACATATTTGAAAATCAATAAGATGTTGATGTTCCATAAAAATTGGTGTATATGCATTTTTTAAGAATATTTTAAGAAATTATATATTTTCAAATCTTTGGTAAATTTGCCTAGTTTTTGCTGATTTTTTCCCCGAGTTTTTGCCGAGTCTCAAGTTTTCGAAAATTTTGGGCCAGCCAAGTTATTGTCAAGTCCAAGTTTTTCAACTAAGATCTTAACCATGCTCATGAGGTGGCGTGCCGAATGGAGCTTGTACATTGTTCCCCTCCATCACACTATCTTTCTCTCCTCTTATGATTGAGGATCCCTTTCTTAGTTAAATCAATAACTAACCCCATATAGGCTCAAAGCGAAGATTGCAATAGGGTGCCCTGAACTCGACCCTAGGCCCAAGAGCAGAATCTCTATCCCCCTTGGCCTCATGCGGTCGTAACCAATCTCATGAGGTGGTGTACCTAGTGAGGCCTCACCGTTCCCCCTCCTTGCACTTCCATTCCTTCCCTAATAAGGTTGATTATTGTAGGTGTGTGATATTGTCAATTGTATAGATATAAATATACATTTACTTGTGTATGTTTATTATAAGCATATAGATATATTAGAGATGAAGTCTGTGAAATATATTGACATTCACATCCATTCAATTATGCAAAAGAGTACAATTATTCCTTCATATTGTGATGATTGAAGGTGTTATTACAACTTGATCTGTTGTAGATGATACTGTTGTTTGATGATTATCTCTGCTTCTTATTTTATGTATTTTTGCTGCCTTCTCCGCTTGTTGAATGATTGATTGATTGATTGAATGAATTCCTTAGATTTGATGATTCAAGGTATTAGTGAGTTATGATTAAGTAATCATGAATAGATGATTGAAGGGTGACAATATAATGTTAGCTAGTTTGGAATATTGGTGGATGATTGAATGAAAGTTGAATTGATAGAGTGACGCTTAATTGTTGAATTGTATGGCTTCTTGATCCCAAGATGAAGTGCTGATTGATGTGGATTTGATGATTGTTTGCTTGAACTTGTTGTTTGATTGTTTGCTTGATTTCTTGAGAATTTAATGATTGATGGATGAAGGATGATAATTGATCAGTCCTTCAATTCTTGGAATGAAATCTCCTTTATACTTTATTGGTGAAAGGGTCACCACCTTTCATTAGAATTGAGTCACCACTTTTCATTGTTGCCTTTGAGAATAATCTATTATTCCCCAGATTGATCTCCCTTGGTTGTCCTCCTCAATTGAAACCTCCCCCCTTAATATCTTCCATTGTAAAGGAGAGACACACCTCTTCATCATGGCTGCCCTTTGCAATGGTCACAACCTTTAACAATTACCACCCTTTGGAAGAGTCACAACCCTTCATCATTTCTATCCTTTTAAAGAGCCACAAGCCCTTCATGATTGTCCCTCTTTGAAAGAGTCACAACCCTTTATAATTACCACACTTTCAAAGAGTGACAACCCTTCATAACTACAACCCTTTGAAAGAGTTACAAACCTTCATCATTGCTGCCCTTTGAAAGAGTCTCATTCTTATTTTCTTCCCATTCCATTCTTCTTCTATTAGTCCTTTAATTTCCATGCTCCCCTCTTTCTTCTGTCATATCCCCATTAAAATGAACTTTCCCCTCTTTTATATCTTATGTTGAGGGAGTCACAACTCTTCATTACAAATTTCTTGACCTTTTTTAAACTTAATTAACTTGTAATTATATTATATTATGTTTTATTATTTTTTTATTTTATTTTATTTTATTATTATTTGTTATTAAATCTTATTTCAAAAAGAGGACATTAAAGTCTACCCTTCCCAAAATCGCTTGTCCTCGAGCAATGCAAATTTTATCCAATTCCTTCAATATGAATAGATTATGTTGTGCAACTCTAATATTAACCAAAGCATTGACAATTGGCAAGCTATGACCTCAAATAAATTTACATCTTTTGGGTTCACTCTACTTTCTCTTATTCTAGATCAACTAAAAAAATAGAACCAAACATGCAGCATACACTTGAAAACACTAAGTATACACATGAATTTATGAAAACACGAAGCATACACAAAGTATACAGACGAATATATGCAGACACAACATACACATGAATACATGCATCGTTAGACCCTTCTTAATTATTAGAACGCATTTATTGATTTATCGTTACCCTATAGGTTGGCAAGATCAACACTCTAATACCACTCACAATGTCCCTTCCTGGGATCACCTTCTATTTCGCCCTAAATTCACAAATCCAAAAACAATCAAAGAGCAAAATATAGTTATAGATACAATCCCCACCAGAGAATAAGATGAGATAAGATTCTTTTGGAAACCTGCAACCAAATTAGATAGTAATATAATGATAATACATGTAATACATCTATTTTTACAATTAAGAGAGAAATACACTTCTAGCACATAAATCTCATGGGCTTAACCATAATGAGAATTGAGATAGTAAGGACTTATGAGGTGTCCTAATTATCCCCGGCCCTAGGCCCAAGAGCGGAAACTCTATCCCCCTTGGCCTCATGTGGTCTTAGTCATGCTCATGAGGTAGCATACCTAGTGGAGCCTGTAAAATGTTCCCCTTCATCACACTATCCTTCTCTCCTCTTATGGTTGAGGATCCCTTTCTTAGTCACCTCCATAACTAACCCATATAGGCTTAGACAGAAGATTGCAATAGGGTGCCCTTAACTCGACCCTAGGCCCAAGAACGGAATCTCTATCCCCCATTGGCCTCATGCGGTCCTTAACCGATCTCATGAGATGGTGTACCTAGCGAGGCATCATTGTTCTCCCTCCTTACACTTCCTTTCCTTCCCTAATATGGTTGATTATTGTAGGGGAATGATATTGTCAATTGTATAGATATAAATATGCATTTAATTGCATATGTTTATTATGAGCATTCCCTAATATGGTTGATCATTGTAGGTGTATGATATTGTCAATTGTATAGATATAAATATGCATTTACTTGCATATTTTTATTATAAGCATATAGATATATTGAGATATTGTCCGTGAAATATATTGGCATTCACATCCATTCAATTATGCACAAGGAGTACAATTATTCATTCATACCGTGACAACTGAAGGTGTTATTACAACTTGTTCTACTGCAAATGTGATATTGTTGTTCAATGATTATCTTTGCTGCTTATTTTATGTATTTTTTATGCCTTCTTCCCTTGTTGAATGATCAATTGGTTAAATGAATTCCTTTCATTTGACGATTCAAGCTATTGGTGAGTTATGATTAAGTAATCATGAATAGATGATTGAAGAGTGCTGATATAATGTTAGCTAGTTTAATATATTGGTGGATGATTGAATGAATGTTGATTTGATAGATGATGCTTGATTGCTGAATTGTGTATCTTCTTGATCCCAACATAGAGTGATTTGATGATCATTTGCTTGATTTGGCTGTTTGATTATTTGTTTGATTTTCTGAGAATTTAATGATTGATGGATGAAGGATGATGATTGATAAATCATTCAATGCTTGGAATGAAATCTCCTTTATACTTTATTGGTAAAAGGGTCACCGCCTCTTATAGGAATTGAGTCACCACTTCTCATTGTTGCCTTTGAGAACAATGTAATTTTCCCCAAATTGATCTCCTTTGGTTGTCCTCAATTGAACCCTTCCCCTCTTAAATCTTCCAATGCGAGGAAGAGTCACGCCTCTACATTATGACTACCCTTTGCAATGGTCACAACCTTTCACAATTACCACCCTTTGGAACAATCACAACCCTTCATCATTTCTATCCTTTGAAAGAGTCACAACCCTTGATAATTGTCCCTCTTTGAAAGCGTCACACCCTTCATAATTACCACCCTTTCAAAGAGTGACAACCCTTCATAACTACAACCCTTTGAAAGAGTTACAACCCTTCATCATTAATGCCCTTTAAAAGAGTCTCTTTCTTAATTTCTTCCCATTCCTTTCTTCTTCTATTTAGTCCCTCTTTAATTTCCACACTCCCCTCTTTCTTCCTCCTACATATCCGCATGCAAATGAACTCCTCCCTTTTATATCTTATTTTGATGGAGTCACAACTCTTCATTACAAATCTCTTGACCTTTCATTGAACTCAATCAACTTGTAATTATAATATATATTATATTTTATTGACAAGTAGGAGATATTTTCCACATCAAGTCAAATTGTGATATTACTATCAGAATTTAACTGTGTAGTTTTTGAGTCAAACTCAATGACCCATGTTTCATGAGTAGTAATATCACAATTATATTTAATTATTATTTATTTATTTTTATATTTTAATTAAATTATTATTTATTATTAAATCTTATTTCAGAAAGGGGACATTACATTTCTGCCAAAAACTAACACAAACACGAACATTGTGACATAAGTTGGAAGCATAGGAAGCATGCATTGGGGATCGACAGCAATGCAAATACAAATTTCTGAAGCCCCCTTAATAGTGTAGCAATTTACTAATTACTAAATTTATCTAGGCCTATTCAACGTATTCAAGTGCACAAACTATTCTCTATGATTTTGTTCCAATCGTACATTTTTGACAGACCATATGCACACATATTTAAAAGCCTTTTAGCAATCCAAACTTCACTGTAATTTTATGTACTTTTTGGTCTCACTAACCTTAAAAAGATTTGTTTTGTTGTCTTTGTTCTGTTACAAGAAAAGAAATTATAGTCTTGCAACAATCAATCTTTGATACCATATCTAATAATAAAATTATTATTTATTTCAGAAAAAAAAAGACGACTCACCTAGGCGAAATTTGAATGGTTTCCTGCCAATATTGGAGTCAAATATTTTCCCATTCTTCTTCAACTTCCCTGTATAATACATTGACACCTATACATGGAAAAAACAAATAAAATGGCCAGTTATTGTTGCACTTTCTAGAAGTTAGAACATATTGACAATGACATATTTCACAAAACTTGGATTTTATACCTTATTTCCTGGAGTAGCCTTCTTGCCATCTGGCATCCCCATTGACAGTTCCTCAATAACAAGGCCATTGGGGAAGGTCCTCACATTGTTACCACGTTCCATTTCGTCTTCCACTTTGTCTGATGGTACAGACATTTCTTCAATCTCTTCCAATAAACCATTGTTGGCATTTCCACTGATACCTTCCGTTTCACTTTTGTTACCCTTCTTTTTTAACTTTTTCTTTTTCTTTTTGGACACTTTCCCTTCTTCTGAAACATCTGGAGCTGTTAACTTGGAAGGATCAGTTGCATCTCCAAGGTTCCTGAAATGGAATCAATACACCTATCAGACAACTTAAAATTGATTCAAAACCAACAAAATTTCAAACTTATTGTTAGCATTTATATACCCTTCTATCGCTTGATCTTTTGGCAGTGGTTCTGCTTGGTTATTTTCCGTTCTCTTCCTTTTCATACGAATGGGAAAACCATCTCCATCTTCACTTTCAGATATGTGATTTGTTTCTTCAATTAGTTTCTGGCCTGATTCATTTTTGTTGATATCGCTGATAGATTTAGAGTCACCTACAGCCCCATTTACTGGAGATATTTCTTTCTGCTCATCTTTCTTTTTCTTTTTCACGTTAACTTTAGTGTGCTCTTTTGAAGGTTCTTCATCCTCTATCTCCTCAATTATAACTGAGACAAAATAAAATAAGAAGGTCAAAAGTATGCCTGAGAGAATTGCTTTCCAGGGTAAAGACTTATCACTCGTTCTGGAAAAAGAGTAGAATCCATTTAGATGTATAAAATGTCTCATCTTTGTAGAATTGATCACCAACAGATACTGATTAAGAAAGATATGTAATATTGATGAACATAAAAGATCACGAAAGGAAGACTGAGGTATAGACATTAATGTTGATAAAAGCACTTTAGCAATAAGAAATTGTGTTTGTAGCATTGCAAACAGAAGTGAACCCACAACCTTCTTAGATGCCAAGAATATTTCTCACTAAGTTTTATGATTTATCATCTTCCTACTACAAGCTTTTCATCTATAACAGTTAGATCATATAGAGAAAAGCTGTATTAATAGTAAAAAATCTGCCACAATTTATTAGTTAAATAAATCCTGAAGAAATGCCATTAGTACAAATATCAGCTACATGTTCTCATGTTCTTTTATTTTTTCAAATAGTGCGTCAAATAAAACCATGATGAGATATGGATGGTAACCAATACAAAGCTGTCCCTGATGCTAAAAGCATGAATTGACATAATCTATGTACACATCTCTCCAAGCATTTGCACACACTAGTATAAATTCAGGAATAAGCAAAATGAGAAGATACAACTCTTATTGTCGAATGTAATTGAAAAATATACATTTTCTTTACTTGTAGATTTAGGTACACACTATTCTTCTTTGTTATGTAAAAGATTTGCCCAAGTCGTTCAGTCATTTACATATAATGATATAAGGAATAAATGCTCACCTCTATATACAACTTGTCCATTTTAGTGAAGATATTAATATGCAGCAATACAATTAAAAACTTCTGACCAAAGCAGATAATTTATCATTTAAATTTTATATCAAAAGGTCTCTTCTACTCCTGAAAAAACAGCACATATATCTGTTTGCTAACATTCTGCCATTCTTTAAAACAATTCTTCACAGAATTTCCATTCTCAATGTCCCCAATTCTAATTGTTTACAATTATAATAAAGCAAGGACCGAATACTATAAATAAATGCAGTCTAAGGGTTTGATCTTAATTGGTTAAAATATTGCAATTTCGTTGTGGAGATCCAAATTCAATTTGCCACAGGGACATTGAAAAAGTTATTCTAGTTGTGTCTCTTGGTCTTCTATGGTTGGTGAGGTTGTTTCTAAATAAAATTGGATTTCTATGTAGTGTCTCTTGGCCTTCCAAAAGTGATTTCTACTGTGTTTGTCAGTGAAACAAGGGGGCACGTCCCCCCTTTTTCCCTCGTTTTTGTGTGATGTCCCCGTCCCTGTTTGCCCCAAAATTTGCCCTAGAATCACAATTGCAACAAATCAGGGTTAGGTTACATTTTTACCAAGTAAAATATCTCCTTAAACAATGTGAACCTGGATTTGAATACTGCAATCATAACCCAAGAAACATATACATACATATAGTTCTACTTATTAGGGTTAGACAATAACACATCACATTCATATGATATCTACAATATTATACTAACACATTAGGGTTTGGAGGAAGAAACATGATAAGTCCGCCAAAGCAATATCTACACTAAGCCCGAGAGCACAATGAGTGCCAGAGCACTCTTGGCCTCAGTGGGCAGTCAATAGGGAGATCCACCGAGGTGACCTACTAAGTGGGTTGCTTGTACCTGCTTTCCCTATCTATGCCTCATCCCCCCTAAGACAGGGGCCACCATTGTAGAGTCGGACGAAGGTTGAAAATGGGGTTTCTTGGTTCTTCTATCTAAGCCCAAGAGCGGACTGATAAACCCTCTTGGCCCTAGGAGCCAGTTATATGGCCATCTCTAAGGTAGCCTACTTAGATAACCCTCTTATAACTCCCCTCTTACACCACCAATCCTTCATACACGATGGATTTCAGACAGTTTCATCGCCGGGCATATTATATATTCTGTCATATGAATAAACATATAAGAGATAATCATTATATATTTATGCATAAGCAATATATATGTATATAACACAAATGGTGGTGAGAATATAGAGTGCTGAGAAGGGCAAATCAGACAATAATAGCAGACTCCTGAATTAAACCTGATCTGAAGATTAATTCCTTTGATGTATTTGCTTTTAGACTTCTATAAGTCGATCTTAGATTAATATGCTTTTGTTTTGAATGCTTCTTATAATATCTGCTGATTGTTCAATCTTTCTGATTGACCACCTTCGATGTGATTGTATTTGCTTATTAATGACTAGAGATTTTATCTGAAATTCCTATATTTCCTTTATCAGAACTGCTTCTTGTTGATCTGTTGAATGTCTTCTTAATACGACTGTACTTATGTGCTTTTTCCCCTCTTGGATGTATACACATCTGCATTTGTCTCCAAATGCTGCCCCCTCTTCCTTAATTGTTATCTTGTTTCTATGATTAGTTATTGCTTTAAGACTTTAATTAAATCGCTGCCTTTATAAGTTCAAGTGCTGCCTAAACACAAAACGATTCAATCGCTTCCTTGACAATAATCAATGCATTTGTCCTCCTTAATCACCGCCTTATAACATATTCACTGCCATCCCTCTAAAACTGGGTTAATTCAGATTCAGATCATATTTATTGAAATGATAATTGATTGATTGAATGATATTCAATGAGTAATTACATAGGAGATGGAGGCCCCTGAAATAAGTGAATACAAAGACAATGTTTCTAAAAGAAACAATCGTTAACTGAGAACTGAAATAGAAATATACTAAACTAATTAAGTGACTTAAACGACCATTACGAGGTAAATAAAATATTATTCTGATACCCTCCCTTAATGGTCAATTTACTAACTAACTACCCTACAGAAGACTTGACAGAATCTGCAGATCATTTGGCCATGAATGCATAGAAGGCTGCCCCCTTCTCATCAGAACACTCTGCGACATGAGCCTAATGTTGAGACCCTCCCTAGTGCTGTAGAACTTCTGGATATGACCAAGTTTACCATAATCCTTCCATCATTATGTCAGGTAGCAAAACTACCCCTCACTTTATCCAGAGACACCGAGATCAGCTTCAAAAACTTCACAACTTAGAAAAACAATGATGTTCCAAAAGTCATCACAAAAACAGCAACACCCACGAACTCCAATAAACTCCAGTACATTTATAGGAACAACATTTGCCCTTGAAGGGGTTCACCCCACAGTTTGACGGTTAGTTAAGTCACAGATCCTATTGATAGGGTGTCCCAGGTTAGATTCTCTTCTCCTCCCCACCGCTTGCAGGACGTAGGCTCAAACTTCGATGGATCGCGGTCCAAATTGTACATGCCCGAGGATGTTGACGGATGGCACTATTATTGGGGTCTCCGACAAATAAATATTGCATGGACCGATGCTCGCCGTGATGGGAGGTTGTTTCGGCGTGTCAAACCCAATCACGGTGGGCTATGCGTATGAAGGTCGTTCAAGGAGAGTGTGATTCGCTACAATCTGCTAGGAGATACAAGGTGACACGGTGTAGCTGGCGGGAGATACAAGGAAAAATTATTGACCGTCGAGGGAGACATAAGGGGGATTCACGGTGTGATAAGGAGTGGGTTCCACGTCAGATGATGGAGAGATAAGGTGGCTAACGTGGACCAATGGAGAGATAAGGAGTGTAAAGGGAGATATAAGGTGGGGAGAGATGAACTGCCATGGGAGTCATAAGGTGGAGATATACGATTAGAGAGATAAGGATGGTCATCGACAGAGGTAGTCGTCACACAGGGAGTTATAAGGAGGTTGCGACACTACCAATTGGTAATTGAAAAGGGAGATATAAGGAGAATTTGGAGCAATAAGGACGAGAGACATAAGGATTTGATGATGCTACAACACGAGACAAATATGAGGCGCTAATGCCTCAGATACTGAGATGTAATCACCTCGAGGTCAGGGTCCCCCAAATGTGACCCCACTGGTTCATAGCTCCAATCAAAAGCGATCACCGATCAAAACAAAAAACATTTGCCCTTGAAACTTGAGGTATGACCCAAAACACTTTGCAAGAAACCACAATTTTATAATAATAAAAAATCGTCAAAACATTTTGTCAAAGACGCCACGATTTTGTGAAAAAATATCAAAAACCTTTTTTTGAGGAAAAATGGAAAAAAAAACCCATGATTTAAAAAAAAAATCATCCAAAAAAACCAGCAAATCTACAACAAAGAAAACCACAATATTTTTGGTAAAATTGATCAAAAACCTTTTTTCAAAACATCACAATTTTTGTTGAACAAATCAAGCAAAACCAAGAAAAGAAATAGCAAGTCTACATGATTTTTTGGAAAAATTTTGAAAAAACCCATCATGATTTTTTGTGAAAAAAAAATCTCAAAACGTATCATAATTTTTTTTTGGATAAAAGTCTAAAAATCCATCATGATTTCTTTTTGGAAAAAATTAGAAAACGCACCAGCCATGATTTTTGTGAAAAAAAAATCAGCAAACCCTCCATCCATGATTTTTTTGGAAAAAAAAATCAAAAAACCCTCCCTCCATGAGTAAATGCATTAACCCTCAAACGCAGCAAGCAAAATCTCAAAAAAACCGCAGATCTCAGATAGAAAACCATCACACTTGACAGAAAAACCTTTGAAATCTTCAAAGATATGCAATTTCAAAAACCCTTGTTTTTGAAACCTTGGATTTTTATTTGAAAATTGGGAAAAAATAACTTCTAAAAATTTATAGGGTTCTTCACAATTTTTCATAAAAATTTGTTAAAATCTTTTGGAATTTACATTCCATCTATAATCACTAAAAACCTATGTGCTTTGATACCATGAAATTGTTGATGTTATATAGCGTCGGGAGTTATCTTTCTCCTAAAGGCGAATCACTTGTCCAAGAAATGCGAAGGGTCTTGCATTTGGAAATTGAAAAGACTTGCATGGAGATGTGAAGAGACATCCATTTGAAATGAAGAGACTTGTGCTTGGAATGCAAAGAGTCTTCAGTTTCGAAGATGAAGAGTCATGTTTCGAAGATGAAGAGTCAAGTCTTCTATATATTTATTTGTCTTGTGCATTGGTTGTGTGTTAGACACGCATTATATTGTTGGTTCTGTGTGTAGCAGATGGATTGTTGATTCAGTTTGAAGTATTGTACACATATCTCTATTATTTTATCAATAAAGCATCATTTCTTGTGTGGCTGGGTTTTTCCCCTCAAGTTGGAGGGTTTTCCCAAGATAAATATTAGTGTTTTTTGTGTCATCTATTATTGCATGTTTTGTGTTAAGAATCTTTTGTTTCTTTGCTATTTTGGTTCATAACATTAACATGGTATCAGAGCGGGTCTAAGGAAATGATCCGAACCAGAATAGAACAATTGGATTCTAGAAGAATCGTAATGTCTAATGGGAGTCGAATATGCTGTTCAAAATGAGGGAATCATATGACAACATGTAGTTGAAGAGCCTTGAAGGGTAGAATCTCTGATGAAGCTTCTTACCTAGACAGGGAGGATGTTGGCATGTTCCTCTATGCTTACATGTTTGGCATTCATGTCTATGAGGATAGCAGATATACTAGTGTTCAAGTTTTTCATTCTCTATAACTGTGTGATGGCAAAAGATCTATTGGTGGATTGTGAGGAAATTTAGGCAATAAAGAGATAAGTATTTGAATATTGATCATGAATTTTATGTAGTTAATTCATGCTATAAT
>MU228371.1:2392023-2404638 GCA_018584345.1 Thuja plicata | reverse complement strand
TGATGGCAAAAGATCTATTGGTGGATTGTGAGGAAATTTAGGCAATAAAGAGATAAGTATTTGAATATTGATCATGAATTTTATGTAGTTAATTCATGCTATAATATTGAGAATAGTGAATCATGTAAGCTTTTACCATTGATCTGCATATTCTCTTTATGAATAGAGTTTTGATTCTATGAACTATTGCTAATCTCTCTAAAAAAGCTTTAAAGGATGGATCGAGAAGCAACGGGATTATGAGAGATTACATGCAAAGTCATGCAGGCTATAGAAATGAACATGGGAACGCTGCTTGCAACCATGGGACTGAATTGGTGGCACGTAACTTCATTAAAGAGAAAGAAACTATTCAAATTGTCATTGCAATTAGTTTCTTCGGAGAGGAAGAAATGACATTCAGAGGGAGACTATTCAGCTGCAGAAATCAGATTCAGAGGGAGCTTGAGTGGCAGATGTAGAATGCCAAGTCCTTTGCAAAGGATCAACAAGCTTGTGTAGCAGTGTGACTGCAAAAGCTCATTGTTGGACAAACATTGGAACAAATTTCCTAGTATTGTATAATCAAAGCCATGAGAATGTTGCCCCTGTTAAGAGGGAGTCTCAGCATTCAGATGATATTTTATGTGATTTAATGAGTTCTTCTCTGAGAGGGAGAAGTTCGAGGTGCAATCCCTTGTTAATGAGTTCTTCTCTGAGAGGGAGCAGTTCGAGGTGCACTCCCTTGTTAATGAGTTCTTCTCCATGAGAGAGAAGTTTGAGGTGCAATCCCTTGTTAATACATTCTTCTTTGTGAAAAAAGTTTGAGGTGAAAGCCCTTGTTCCACCCTCTGGGAGTAGCTATGGTGGATCCACCCCCAAGGAGTAGCTATGGTGGATGTCATGTGAGAGACTCCATGACTTAGCTCTTGTGTTATTCACCCTTTGGGAGTAGTCATGTTGAACGTCATGTTGAAATGACGATATCACATGGAGAGAATCCGTGATAAAGTTTTTGGTTTTCTCACAATGGGTGTAGCCATTGTGAGGGTCGTGTTGAGAGAATCCATGACATGAGAATCTAGAAAGATACCTCCCTAGCTAAGAGGGAGTGTTGATGTTATATAGCGTCGGGAGTTATCTTTCTCCTGAAGGCAAATCACTTGTCCAAGAAATGCTAAGGGTCTTGCATTTGGAAATTGATGACTTGCATGGAGATGTGAAGAGACATCCATTTGAAATGAAGAGACATCCATTTGAAATGAAGAGACTTGTGCTTGGAATGTAAAGAGTCTTCAGTTTCGAAGATGAAGAATCAAGTCTTCTATATATTTCTTTGTCTTGTGCATTGGTTGTGTTAGACACGCATTATGTTGGTTTTGTGTGTAGTAGATGGATTGTTGGTTTAGTTTGAAGCATTGTACACAGATCTCTATTATTTTATCAATAAAGCATCCTTTCTTGTCTAGCTGGGTTTTTACCCTCAAGTTGGAGGGTTTTCCCAAGATAAATATTAGTGTTTTTTGTGTCATCTATTATTGCATGGTTTGTGTTAAGAATCTTTTGTTTCTCTACTATTCTAGTTCATAACATTTAACAGAAACGATAATTGATTGAATGAATGATATTCAATGAGTAATTACATAGGAGACAAACGCTCCTTAAATAAGTGAATACAAAGGTGATGTTTCTAACATAAACAATCATTAACTGAGAACTAAAATAGAAATATAGTATATTATCTAACTGACTAGATACATTAAGGACTTAAATGACCATTATGAGGTAAACAATACAATATTATTCTAATATACATTTATATAGGTACTTCCCTTTCTTACATGCGTCGGCTCCTTAATGTAGTTGGCCATTTCTTTAATAGCATCTTATAAAGTTGACTTTCACACAAGCAACTAAACTTTAATTAATTTGTTTTTATCTTGGCCTTAATCATGGAGTCAACCATCTTGAATACTTGTTAATCAGAAACCCTAGGTCGGCTTCTTATTCCTTTAGCCCTTCATTTTTAGTGTTGTGATTTGTTTGCAACTTTAGGCCGGGCATGAAAACCTAGGACGAGGTCATCCTCGAGACGCGGAGGCAGGGCAAGTATGTTGCCCCGCCGCATCCCTGTTATTGTCTATTTGTTGGGGACTGGTCGAGGACGGCAAAGATGTCTAGGCATCTCTCCGTGTGCAAACAATCTAAATTTAAAATTTTTAAAAAAAAACATTTTTATACTTCATTATTGTGCCAAAGGGACAAGCCCTAATCACAAGTGTGCCCACTCCATGCCCTCTATACTCTATTAAACCCTCAAAACTCCTCACATTTTCAATCCATCAGCTAGGTTGAAGAGGAGTTGTTAGTGCAAGAGAGTTAAGGAGTGTGATTGAGGTGTTGCAAGCACAAGAAGGGTGAGAAGGCACAAGAAGGGTGAGAAGGCGCAAGAAGAGGAGAATCTACACCAAGTTGGAAGGATTTTTATAGCACACGGTAGGATTCTTTTTAAAAATTTAATTTTGATAATAATTCCATAGACAATCTGCAAATGCACTTTCATAGATTTATTCCAATGGTGATTGTTCATTGTTCATATTGTCATAAAGATTTGACATTGAAATTTAAATTTTATTTTGAAATTTGTCAAACTAGGCTGAAATTATAAAATTTGAACTTATATTGTTCATTCAAGTGTCACAAAGAGCTCTCCTGACATGAATAAGGAGGTAGAGGTTCATAGTGGATGTACTGAATTTGAATATGCACCTGAAGCTAAGGAGGTGACCATGGGGTTGAGCCTGAGCTTGAAGCCCAAGCTAGTTCCATGCCAAATGCAACTACAAGTATAGATTGTCCATCCGCATCGCTACAACAGTATGCTAGGGGTCCTTTTATCCCCTCTCAGACAAACAGCAACAAAACTTACCAAGCAGGCCATGGCATTTGGTAGCACAAGGAAGTGGAAGTGCCACTTTTGTGATCTAGAATTTTATGGCAGCATTACAAGATTTAATGCACACCTTTTTATTCGAGGAAAAGGTGTGGATACATGTTCTTTTTTTGTGCAAATGACAAACCTCAAATACAAGGTTGCAATAAACAAGCTATGGGATGTTCTTGATCACAATGTAGCGATACCTATGCCTAATACTTTGTCTTAAGGAATGCAAGTTTGGCAGATCTAGCCGCAGAGTTCTAGTCATACTTTGCAAACAAGACTAGGAGTGATGTCAGGTTGTTCTTCCAGTGCCCACGCAGGATAGGGTTGGGTGAAACGCAAATTGCAAAGCAACCTCATAGCAGATTTATTTAATGTGCAATTAAAGGTTATTATAGATGGTACCATTGGCAAGTTCTTCTTTGTTGACGGCATCCCATTTCATGCAGTTCAATCTCCTTGTAAGGAGATGACGTCAATGGTAGCAAGGGGAGGACCATCATATGTGCCACTAGCTAAGACAAAATTGAGGACCATGATCTTCGATTAAAACTATTCCAAGATCAATGTGTTAATGGAGAAAATGAAGGAATGTTAGGTGAAGGGTGGATGCAACATAGTCATGGATGCGTGGACGGGCATTAGACATTGTCCTCTCATCAATATCATGGTTACATGCTATGTCACGGGGTTCGCCGGATTTTCGACTTCAAGTCGAAATTCGGTGAACATATAAATATTACTTCAAATTCGTTAAAAAATTTCCAAAAAATTGTACGGAACTAGGCGATATTAGTTTTATTAAAAGTATGTTTGTAGAGCATATTTAAGGATTATTTTGATAGAGTTTTTCACAAATAATGTTGCAAACTCAATAAATCTTCTCACAAGCACGGGTCAAGGAAAATAGGAGCATTTTCTTGTGAACAACATAGTTGTCACCACAAGAAGACGACGTCGCTAATCAATTCCATGTCTCCCGAAAGGCCATTGCTTCGTTTAGTTTTTTTTAAATTATTTCATTTAAACTTTTTCTATAATGATTTTATATTGTTAGTCATTACTAATAGGTTCAAACTAATCCGTCTATTATTTTGATAATAACGATTTTCAATTCAAGTGTCTTTTAAAATAAAAAATTATATATATATATATATATATATAAAAATAAATTTAATGATAGGTTAATAAGTTTTTAATTTACAATTTATATAAAATTTGCTATAGTTTATTTTGTTTTTAAAATAAAAATATATATAATATTTATAAAGCTAAAATAAAATTTAATATATTTTTACTTCATGTTTTAAAACAAAGTTTGATGTTTCTATTTTATTTTTCAAGTTAAAATATAAATATTACATTTTTTATATTTGTTTTTGAAATAGAGTTTAATATTTTTTATGGTTTAAGCTTTATAGCTTTATGTGATTTATATATGTTAACTATTTAGATAATTTTGTGAATAGAATGTTTATATTTTTTTTTTTTAAAGATTTATACAAGTCGAATTTAATGTCGAATTTTTTCCCCTTGCCAAACTTTATCCGAATTTCATTGGTGCGAACACGAACTCGAATTCAAACCTTGTGACTTAGGTTACATGTATAGAGGGCCCATATTTTCTTAAGGCAGTTAAACATTCAGGGCATTGCAAAGATGCTGATTTTCAGTTTCAAGTCCTCAAGGATGTTATTAAGGAGGTTGGGCCATAAAATGTGGTCCAAGTAGTGATAATTGTGGCACATGTTTGCAAAGTTGCGAGGAAACTTGTTGAGGCAGCTTGCAAACATATTTGGTGGATGCCATGAACAATGTACTCAAGGACATGGGGCAGATTGAGTGGATCAGAGCAGTGGTTCATGATCTTAAAGATGTGCAAATGTTTATTTGCAACCACCACACTTCATATGCGCTCTTCACTAACTTCTCTAAGGAGTTCTTGAAACTTGTTGAGATATGCATTCTATTTCATTATATTGGAGAGAATGATTAAGTTGCAAGAGTCACTGTGACTCATGGTTATGACTAAAAATTGGAATTGATGGGCCAAGTCCAAGACAGAGAAGGGGAGAAGGGTGAAGGGATACAAGGAAGAGTGATGTGCTTTGGAGTAATGCAAAATATATAGTCTCCATCATTGCTCCAATTGTCCAAGTCATCAGATATGGGGATGTGGATGCACCTAACCTTGGAGAGGTGTATGAGTGCATTGATTATATGCTTGATTAGATGAGGGCCGCCATGAGAGAGGACCCCACATTAGCATTTTACAATGAGCACATTCAGCCAATAATTTATCGGAGATGGGAGAAATTTAACACTCCCTTGCACATGGCTACCTAAGCATTGAATCCTAAGTGGTACAAGACTATACATGGTTAAGTTACATCAATACATGATGTTGATGTGAAGGCAAGGTTCTTTACAATCGTTGAGATGTACGATCTTATAAATGTCGGCATGATTCTACTATGTATGCCAGTATGATTCGCACCAAGTAGACCAAATTTGCTACTCTTAGGAGTTATATGAGGTGGCCAAGATGAATATAGCAACTATGACACAAAAGAACCCAATTTTGTGGTGGAATTGTCATGGACCAGAATCTTTGACCATCACTTTAGCCATTTGATAGCTACTCATGTTTCTAGTTCTTCAACTATTGAGACATTTTGTCTACCTATACCTACATCCACTCTCTTAAGAGGAACAAACTTACCTCTTGGAGAGCAAAGAAACTTGTGGTTATACAAAGAGATTTCAAAAGTATCATGGGAGGAAAAGCCAAAGGAGACATCATAGATTGATAAAAATGCCACGATTCCAGCTGCAAGGCTGGTAGGTATTAGTTTGGTGGAGCTTGACCATAAGGAGTTTAGTAATTCCAGTGATGAGGAATTTGAGGATGATTAGAGGCCTCCCTTCACAACATTTTGTACTTATTTTGATATCATGTTATTCATTGTAATCATCTTTATGATATTTTGGTTATAATAGTGTAATGAAAGAAAATATGGATGTGAGGTTGTTCACTAAGATGAATTGACAAACTAGGAAGCTCACCCCATGTTCTCTCATACAATGGAAGGAAGATGATCCACTAGGCTCGAGGAGGCTCAAGCACTAAGAGGATGTAGTGATCCTTTGCTATAAATGAGGAATGAATATGCGAATAAGAACGGAAAATGCAAGATCTAGGGCAAGCATGAAAGGAGAGATGATTTTCAAAGTATGCAAACAAACAACAAATAAAGAATCTGATTCTGAGACTAGATCTGGGAAGCCAAGATAGAGACTGATCAATGCTCTGATTTACAGTCCAAAAAGGCAAGTCAAGGGTGACCAAGAGGTCAAGGGCGAGACCAATCGCCCTTCACCCTACAACTTCTGATGAAATGAATGTCAATCTGTAGCTCTCAATCAAACCTTCTTATAGCCTCTTCCGCAATTGTCACACCTATCACCTACACACAAAATGGGAAAATTGTTGTGGAAAGAAGTTTGCCTAAGCCAAACCCGGGTTGAGGAATTAACCTTGAAATCGAAATAGAAATACTTGAAAAGGAAGCGCGTTGTTATGTAGCAAAGGCTTGATAAGATGTGTATACCTTCACAAATCTTCGTGGTGTCAAAAAGCTCATGAAGATGTTTGAAGTTGTCTTTGATGTTGTCTTGACCTTGGATCTATGATAGGAAGAACATGAATGCCTTCACACATGCTTAGATCTAGAAATCACTCCTTGTCTTCCATGCTTTATGCTTGATGAATTTGAACTACCCTGATTGCTCCTTGAATTGATATTGCTTGCTTCTAGGTGCTTAGAAATCAATGTCGACTCGTTGATTACCAAAATGAGGTAGCTTTGCCTTTATGCCTCACCTAGCCATTTTGGGGCTCAAAACTCGAAGGAGGTTGATGTGGATTTAAGGATCCCGCTAAATTAAAAGATTGTGGCACGATTCAAATTTGACTCGTTTTTCGGGGTCAGGAGCGACTCTTAGGTCAAGGGCGACCCAACTCGCCCCATACCCACCCAGTCGCCCCATACCAGCTAATTCAGGCTCAAATTTGGGTCAAGGGTCAAATTTGATATGGAATTTTGAAAATATGTGCGAAATCGAGGTTGGATCAAGCATAATGGGCATGAAAACTTTGGACACTGAAATGGGGTCTAACTAAGGACCAAAATTGTATAGGGATGTAATTTAGGGCATTAAAAATAGAAATCTCCAATTTAACATTTTCATTGTCAAATTTTGTTTAGTATTCAAGTACTTAAAATTATAGTATTTAGCATTTGCAATTTTGCTACTTTACTAATTTGCCAAAGTTTCATTTGAAATGTAATTCTCATACATCTTTTTATAACTAGTTTTTCAAGTGCATACAAGGGTTGTCCTAAATCACTGGATACAATGGGTGGAGATCATCAAGAGTAAATTGTAGGAGGTTGTCCAATGGGGGTGATAAGACATGTCTCAGTCTTGAAGGGAGAAGCAAAATATACAAAAAGTTCTTTGCCCTCCCCAATCATCTTGTCGAGCCCTTCGATGAATGAAATCACCTCTTTTGTGGATTTGAACCTAACAAAGGCATAATAACCTTGCAGGCACATGTTTTTTAAATCTTTGGGTATGTAGAATTTGATAATCTCACCAAATATCATGTAGAAAACATAGAAATCTTCTTCATTTGCTAGGTAAGAGAGGTTTTGCATAAACATAGAATAACTTCCATTTTGCATTAGCTATCTATAGCTAGGAGCTCGGAAGGCATTGTGAAAGCAATCCTACAGAATATGGATGACGGTTACAGTAAGTTTTAGCTTCTTTACTAACATAGTCTGATATTGTTTTTTGTTAATATAGGTGACAGTTGGACTCAGGCCCTAACATATGTACCAAAATCCAAATCAAGAAGGCAATTTAAAATAAAGAATTGAAAGATGATTTTCATAAGGATCATATGCAATTCTTGACGGACAAACAAGTGAGCTGAAACCCTCCATGTCTTGCCCTCGACCAAGTAATGGAACCTTTTGGGCTCTTTGGTAGTTTTGTTGTTAGTTGTTTGCTTTCAGCTTTCCCTGTGCTTTGTTTCCTAATCTACTTGCTAGCCATGTTCAAAGCAGGGGACAAATTTTAGGGACGGCAATCTGAGGACCAATTTTGGGGGACAGCAAGGGGGTGGGGATTATATATATATATATATATATATATATATATATATATATATATATATACTGACACACACAGAGAACAGAGAGAGATTCATATTACTACAGATTAATGAGCAACAGTATAACAGCAGCAATATAACATGACACTTTTTATAAGATGTTGGATGATGTCTGCAGAAGCCTGCATGCCAACCACATTCCAAAAAGAAATCATTTGTTTGCACTTTTACAAAATACCACACTATACCAGACCATAACTGATGCACCTTTAATCTCTTTTGCAACTGACAACAATTGAGGCTAATACCATATAAAGAATTGTTGAGTATGAGAGTGTTTTGAACAATGAAATCAGAAATCCAAATTATTGCTGTTAGTGTTAACTGTTATATAGCTTATATCATTAACTATAAAATCTGAATCTTGATATATTTATTGTTGTTTAACTGCAGTTGTTGCTGTCACTGCTGACATAAGTAATTTAATTGCTGTTAGACTGCTGCCATGCTATATTTTTATTGCTTCTGTTACAATGCTGCCATGATACATTTAACAGTCATTTTTAATTTTATGAATGATTTTTTTGAAAACAATATAAAAATTAATTTTCTGTAGGTGATGCCTGCCCATCCATGGGAGGGTTGATGACCAGGTCCCCCTTAACTGTTTCCTAACAGCCCCTAAAATGGGGACACATTACTGAGACATTTGCAGAATGTTGGCAAGTTATGCATTTTGGAGTGTTATGGGACATTTGAGGGTTGTCATTTATGGCAACACATCTGGTATGATGACCGCTTGGAGTTGTTTACAGTTTTGGAGATGCAGATTGCAAAATGACTTAGTACAGTAATCAGTAAGACAAAGTATAGCAGTATAGTTTTGGACAGCGAAGATAGTATATGATGTTTGATGACATGCGATCTTAGAGGAAGACATTTTAGAATGTATATGACCTTCGGTTAAGGTTGCTTGAGTTTTGGTATTGATCGCAGTGAGTTACAGTGTTTTGAAGTCATGCGAAGACAAAGTAACAGAGAGACATCAGATGAACAGTCGCGATGATTAAGGGAGTATGAGATGGAATCCAAATGTGCTAAGTTGGATTGAGAATGTGGATTACCTATGCTTTGGTAGTATAAGGTCGCCGACTTTATATTTAATCTTTGCATAAGTATTGATTCTATTTTGTAATGTATTAGAGAGCCGACTGAATGATGTAACACATATATATATATGAAGAGTTTTTTATTAAGCGAAGGATGTGAAAGAAAAAGAGGTAGTGATGAGATGATATAAAGCAGATGGAATGCATATCAGACAGTTGCGAGCTATAACAGGGACTATCTAAGCATAGTTGATACTTGTAATGTTCATTTCTGATATTGTAACAGAACTATTTCTGATTGTAAGAGTTGTGTGCTCAGTGTACCTTTAATAGGGTTTTGTATTCCCCTAACATGGAAATGTGCTAATGTAATACTCAGCTCCTAACAGGGCTAGGTCTCCTAACAGGGACACTAACTTAGTGCATATTTGTGGGTACCATCCCCACCAGGGTTTTCCCTTGGCCAGGATTTCCTCAACAACAATTCATGGTGTTATGAGTTATGTGCTTATGTTCTTTTCATTTCAGTAATTGTATGGTTAAGTTGGAATTTATTAAGTTCATGTTTGAAGTGTTGTAATACTGATTCACCCCCCCCCCCTCTCAGTATTACTTAATCCTAACACAGAACTTACTTGTTAGGGGAATAGCAGGGGATGTCCCCCATCCCGAAAATGCCTAAGGGGACAGGGATGGGGATTTAAGGGGTGGGACCTGTCCCAACCTAACAGAGTTTTGTAGCCTTATCGGCATTCTTTTCTTGATTTTGGTGCTACCACCTTGCCTCACTCTCTTGTAAACGAGATTTGACTTTGGACCCTTCCATAAACCCAAACTTTCCCAATTAATTTTAAAATAAAACACAAGTTCTTTTGTTGCAATTGAGTTAATATTATTAAAAATGTGCACAATTATAAAGTTATGTATAGGAATATTATTACAATAAGAAATAGTTTCCTAATTAAAATAAATACAAACCTCAATTTAATTATTCATATAAATATAAAGTGAGATTTGTATTTAATATTTATTTATATATATATATGAATTGATATTTGTATTTAATATTTATAGTTTGTATTTATCAACTATGATTCTTATTTGAAATTTACATTTGTAAATTGAGATTTATCTTTTTAAAAATAAACACAAAGCATCAAATATTTGTATTTTATAAATTTGGATAAATAATTTTACGCTTAAGCAATTATTATTTAATATTTATAGTTATATTTATTTTTTATTTTGAAAATTTTATAAAAAAAATTATATTCTTTCAACATAATCACAAAAAAAAAACAGATTTATTAACTCTCAAACTTGTTCCAAAATTTATCCTCACTGAAAATAAACATGGACACAAACCTTATGACTTAGATCTCAAACATGAGTTACAATCTCAGCTAAGGAAATTAGTGTAGTGGGAGAAAAGCCTTCCCTCCAACATTTTACAAGTGCCTTAAATTATATTGAAAAAACTGATGTTCAAGATGACTTTTCGTACCCTAGTAGAGGTGTAAAGAGTGAATCGGTGTCTCAGCTAAAGGAAACCTGTGCAGTGAGAAAGAAGCCCTCTCCCCAAAAATCAACAATCCCATTCACCCATATCAGAAGAATGTCTGTACAAGGGACTGCCAGAAGATAGAGCATAAGACCACCCAAGAAAAGACTAATGTAAACCATGAAATATATGACTTGTACACCAAATTTATTTCAATAAAACCATTAATTATGGCAAAGTAACGTGTATATAATAAAATTTTGCCAGCATAAAATATATACATAAGTTATGACAAAGTGATATATGGTCAATTCTAAAAGTAGGCAAACAACATACCACCACTATTGTGTGCTCCTGAAGAAACTATCATATCATCATCAATAAAATCTTCCTCATATTCATCATCATTACTGAAGTCATCGGAATCCTCACTGTCACCAGTTATATCTTCACCAGATGTATCCCTGTTTTTGTTTAAGGAAAGAACGATGATATAAATCTTGAGAAAAATGCCATCTACTAATAGTCTAATACCAATGTTCCAAAAGATATATATAATCTGCCATCTACTAAAAGTCTAATACCAATGTTCTAAAAGATATACATGATCCAATAATTATATATCAAGGATACGAATCGTCACGCCTTTCCCTATTTGGAGGCATGTAGTAGCCAGTAAGGTGTACGCTACAAGGACCCAAAACAGAAAATGTGACTTCTTCTTCCTCCTCAAACTGGAGATTTAAGGAGCATGCCTCTGTTTTTCCAGGTAACAAGGAACACAGGAGAATGCCAGGTCCATCACCAACATTACATTGCACTACACTCTTCTTCTCTGAAGAACCAAGCCCTAAGGTGGCCTGCCAAGGAACATAATACATTCCATAGACTTCACAGAATAGAAATCCAGACACAAAAACATAATCTAACAAATAAAGTTCAACATCATGTATATTCAGATGAGATGTAAACCATGAGCAATTAGCAATGATATTAAAAAAGTAATTTTGACTTGTGCCCTTAAACTGTACACCAACCTGGGTAAGATGAAGTCTTCCTTTCTCTGAGTCATAATCAAGAGTAACTGGTTTACCACTTTTAACTTCAACGCCTATCAACCAAATACATACAAGACAAATTAGAGATGAAACAGAAAAGGTGTTGAAATGGACATCAAAAATTGCAAGTCCTGGTGGTTTTATGTTTGACATGCCAAAACAATTCACACAAAATATTAAAGACTTGCAGACTCATGACAGAAATAGGAAAGACCCAACTTACATTCATTTGCCACAAAGGCATGACTAAGCACAATGACTATCCATCACAAATGAAGAAATGGTTCCACCATTAAATCTATTTTGTTGACTTATAATGGTGAGCATATGTAAAAGCAAGAATTGATTCCAACAAAGTCTATAATATAAACCTACCCGTGCATAATGGACACAGCAATATACAATTGCCCTAATACAAATAGGGTATACATTGTCAACTTATTCTTAACCATGTAAAATACCAGTGTTACCCCGAGACAGGGAGATTTTGAGGTCTCCGGTACCAGTACGTCTTTTTCAAAAACAGGAGACGGGGGTACTTGGAGACGGCAAATTTTTTTTTAATATAATTTAATAATTATTAAGAAATATCATAGATTCATAACATAGTGCTTTGAAAACAAGAACAATGGAAAGTTATAAGTATGAAGTTATGAACATTGAACACTAAAAGTTTAAAGAGTCAAAGACTAAAGTCTAATACTAAAAGTAAATAGCAGTGTCATATTAATATAGAGTCAAATAGTTCAAAAGTTCAAAACTCTTATTGCATATCTCAGTCATATCTGATTTCTGAATATGCATATGATCATCATCATATCAATAATCGGCATCGCTGAGATTAT
>MU228371.1:2368552-2386717 GCA_018584345.1 Thuja plicata | reverse complement strand
ATATATATATTTTTCAAAAATGTCTATATATATACCCGCGGAACCAGGATCCGGCCCAAAAATTTTTTTGCCGAATCCCCGAACCCGAACCCGAACCCGAATCCGAACCAGAACCAGGATCGGCTACCTAGACAAAAACCCTTTCAAAGTAACATGTTTCATATGTGGAGGACATCGAGCATTCGAATGTTGTCAGGGGAGTGCTAGCAAAAGAGGTGAGAACAATGCAAGAGCAGCATACACAAAGGATTAACCTATTGGATCACCAAGAATTGGTGGAAAACCTGAAAGGTGAATCATAGGTCATGAGGGGAGCCCTATTGTCGACTAAGTCAATCGAAGAGACAGCACAAAGGTAAAGTGTTCAAAATACTACAAATCAAGAGGTAAGTGTTGTAAAATTACCATTGATAGTGGTAGTACAAATAATTTTGATTTGAAGAGATGGTGCGGAAGTTGGAATTGAAGAGGATAAAACATTCAAACCCATATAGGATTGCATGGATTCAAGATGATCATAAGATATTGGTAAGTGAGCGATGTTTGGTGAAATTCCCCCTAGAATCGTATAATGATGAGGTATTGTGTGATATTATGGCAATGGATGCATGTCACGTGTTGTTGAGAAGACCATGGCAATATGATAGGAAAACAATTCATGATGGACGAAAGAACACCTATGCCATGACCTTGAATGGGAAGATCCATACCTTGATCACTTTGGAAGAAGAGTGTAAAAGTGAAGTGTGCAATAATGTCAAAATCTATTTGATGGATGGAAGGAAACTTTTGGAGAAACAAAGACATGAAAATATGTGCTCTACATTAATTTCAAGGAAGTGCAGCAGCCAAAATACAAAGAACACTACCACAAAAGGAAGTCTATGAGTTATTGTCTAACTACCAAGACATTGTATCGGAGAATGTGTCAAAGAATTACCACCAATCTAGAGTATCAATCATCACACAAAACTCATACTTGGAGTGAGTTAGCCAAACAAAGTAGCACATAGGATGAAACCAGCTACAAATGTGCAAAACTAGCACCAAAGAAAGATGGAGGATGGAGAATGTGCATAGAAAGAGCTATCAACAAGATAATTATCAAGTACAAATTCCCATCCATACATGACTACATTACTATAAATCTCAAGGGTGAAACAAGAGAACACTACACAAATAAAGGGGACATAGTGCACACAAAGGCCTAGGAATCAAAGAAAAAAAAGGTGAAATGATACGAAAGAGGGTGTGATAAGTCAAATGAGCATTCAAGAAAGCATACAAAGAAAATGGCCTTTTTCAAAAAATATGCATGTGCCAAACCAAGATTGTGAAGGAAATGAACAAAGCTCAAGAACATGCACAAATGTAATTAAAAATTAAAAAGTACATAAGGGAAAGAATGGAAAATAGACAAATATATAGACAAGGATGGTGTTAAAAACAATTAAGGTATTTTAAGTATCATCTCCCCTTCCTTGTTGTCTCCAATCGGTCCCCTCCAACCAAAGGCATGTTAAAGGTTAAAACAAAACAAAAACACTATTTCATTCACCCACCACATAAAGCATCAAAGCCACCATAGAAGACTGAAGCACACCTAAAAGACTCAAAAGTTGACCAAAAGGGTAGGTTTGCAAATCATGGCAGCCATTTGTTTACATTCTCTTTCAAAATTTTAAACCCTACGAACCTGCAAACATGGCATTTGATGAGACCACATTTTTCTATGACATTTAGTTAAACATTTCACATGCCTTGTGAAAGCTCCCACATTTTGCATACATGTCCACAATTCAATATTTTTGAATTTTGATATGTAATGATAATTTAATATGAAACATGTAGTGTGGCTTTTGAACTCTTTGACTCTGTCGCAATAACATTTGACATTTTCATTTGTGTACTTAAACTTTAAAGTTAATGGTAAACTTTACTGATGTTCTTGTTCACAAAGTTCTATGTCATAATATTTTTTGGAAATCATTAAATTATATTTAAAAATTGCCACATCCAGGTACCCCCATCTCCTATTTTTGAAAATTAGCCATACAGGTATTGGTACCAATCTCCAGAGTCTCAAAGTATCCCTAATGACCTTGCCAATATATCAAGAATTAATTTACTTCTTTTCTTCCCACATTTTGGAAGCATGAACTTCTTAATGAGCTACAACATTCTGGATCGGTTGTTTACCTTATAAACTGATTGACTTGCGATGTCAGCATTGTGAATGTATGTCTAGACTTGGTCTTCTATGAAAAAAGAGATCAGCATCAATGCCTTTTTTTCCTTATTTTACCCCAGGCTCTTTGTTGATCAATAATGGGATTTGTATCTTTTGAAATTACCTCCCATACATCATCACATTGGAGAACGGTCTGCAATTTTCCCTTCCATGAGGAATAGTTAACGAACACTTTTCCACTTCTCATTTTGGGATTTGCCTGCTTCTTATGGTCTTTACTGAGACAGAAACGCTTGTTGGGCTTTGGCTGAAAAACTTTTGGAAGACTTCAAAGCGTAAGACACCTTTTAATAGAGAAGATACATTACATTTATTTTGAAGCATTGACAGAACAGCTATAATAGATTAATAACCACTGAAAATTATGTCTTACCATTAAAACATACACAACAATTTGCAGGCCTCTTCTAAGACACTAAACTGTCCAGCTTTCGTCTAAGTCACTTACGAAACATGTGCGCTGGCCCTTTAAAAAAAACATTAATCATTAATGTGACCCATGCGTGACCATCCTTCCCTTCCTAGTTTCTTGTGACCTCATTTTCTTCGCTTGACCTTCTTCTGTTTTTTAGCACCTTGTTTTATATGGTCTCATCAACATTGACTACCACTTTGAGCCCTTGCATGTTTTCCAGAAGAATTGTCTTGGCTTAAAAAATAGCTTGTTGGGCTGAAAAAATAAATAAATAAAATGCTAGTCTGTCCACTACGGAGAGCGGCAGTCAAATGATTTTGATACGGAAAAAATGACAGCGTGGCGGGTATTCCAGCTAGGACAAAAATGCAGCAAATAATTCTATCCTACAACATACCAAAAGAGAAATAGCATATCACAGCCTATAATCATATATGCTCTGTATTCATTTATTAAAGATGCTCTGATAACAAACGATAGAACAACCATACTTTCTTCGCCATTGTCATATGTTTTAATATATAAAATCCAACACCAACTTGCGCTGATGTTTCGAGAATATGATGAAAAACTTTTTAAGCATCTTACAAACATCAGAGCAGAACCAAATACCAACGTAATCACACGAACGGATGCCCTGGTTTGAATATTGAACTTATAACAATCGATTCTATCTATTGGCAAATGTTTCATGCAAATAACAAATACCGCAAAAGTAAAGTCTTTACCCCAAAACGCCATTTCGATGTGAGTAACCAGCTCTGTCGCCTCTGCTCTCCGGGCAAACAAAAACCTCTTCTGTAAGGATTTTGAAACAATAAATATTAATAGTCGCGCTGCTGCTGCCGCCAATCTACCTCGCTTCCATACCAACCCTAATTTAAAACACATCAACGGTAATTCGAGTTTTTAGATTATATCCGACAACAATTTAAAGTATTTTCCACTTGAAATTGTTTTACGAGATATATTATAAATTTCATAGAATTTTGTACATATGGATCAACATGGGTATCCCCTTCCATTTATTAATGTTTACATGTGGCACTCTATATGTGTAGTGCCCCTCCCCCCGCTATGTGCTTTGAGTCCTTATGGATGTGGATTATTGGGATGCTTTGATCGAGTTTAGATGTTGTCTTGTTATATTATGTGATTTTGTGTACTTACTTCATGATTGGTTGATATATGGCCATTTGTATATTATTCTTGTTAATGGTTTTTATGATGTCTCTTGTTATGGATATAGCATTTTGTTTGTGTGATGTCTATGTGGGTATGAGTAGTAGAATATTCACTTGTGGTTCAGTGATGATCATGTATGGTGAATTATTTTAATGTGACATTATATTGTGGATCATGCATCTATAGTAGACAATTCAGGGTTTGTTATGTAGTTGCATCATTGAGTAAATGGCATTTAATGGTAGCTAATGATCTTAACGAGATTTTATGTAATTAAGGATAATTGACTATGGTTAGCTTAGGAGAGACCGTGATTGTGAAGTAATTAGTAGTCAATAATGTTAGTGTTTTGAGTAATAGGCAAAGGCGGGTTTTGAAGGGACCTGAAACCCTTTACAAACTATTACAAGATAGGAATAAGAAATAAAGACCACTAGCAAAAAGTAGGGAACAACCAAAAAATAGGCTTACAAGAGGCAGTGACACAACCCGAGAAGGACACAAAAAAGAACACCAATAGAAGAAAAAAAAAACACCCAAAGGGCACCCCAGATCAAACCCTAGCACCAGCAAGACCAGCATGACCCATCAAGGTCTCATCCATTTTTTCTTGAATCTCCTCCATCCTACCAATGATGGCTTTGATATCATTAACACTCTTGTTTGCAGTAGGAGAATTCTTCTTTGCACTAGCCCTAGTCCTCGTACCGGTCCACCACTCTCTTCCTGAACCTCGTCCCCATGATCACCACCTTCGCCTAGACCTTTTTCCAACACATTAACCAGGGCTTTAAGGTTGGTCCTAGAGGCCTTCGTGCTATCCCGGTTGTGTTGGAGGATCTCGTAGATGGTGTTTTCCAAATTATCCACCCGGGTATTCATGACCTCCAGAGCAGTCTCCATCTCCTGAGGATGATTCATATCAACATCATTGCTCCACCCATCCATGTTTTCCTAAAGCCCCTTATACTTAGCTTCCAGCTTTCTATATTTCAAGTTCAGCATTTTGATTTCCTAGAAACACTATTTATTAAATCTGAAGGAATAGAGAGCCTCCACTTTAGCAGTTTGTTACGAACCAAGGGTTACCTCCTCTATTATTGAAGTCATAAAAAACAAGCTTAATTGAAGCTTCCCTAACCCCCTGGTTACTCACATCATCTATGTCATCCTCATTTTCCACAAGGATTTCATGAGAAACAAGGACATCATGTCTGGTGCCCGCCACAAAGTTATCAAATATGGGCACCTCGCCATTCTTGTCATTCTCATTTTTGTCAAAAATATCCATAGTAGCAAACTGAACAGCCTTGTCAACTAAATCCTCTAAATTTTTGGAGTCTTGGATAAGGTTCTCACTAGAATTACCTTTAGTGTTGGGAATAGTTTTCTCAAATTTCAAAGTAGCATTACCATCCTTCACCATGTCCTATTTTTGCTCAATCTTCTCTATTTCCCAACCCTAGTCATCAACCTCCTCCCGGACATTGTTCTCAGCAGCTTGCTCTTTTTTATTCTTAGTGTTCCCTATGTCAATCCATTTAGCCTCAAACTCTTTATGGGCCTCATTATCCTCCTCAGAATCACCAGTCGCTTCCTCCTCCCAGATAGAACTGGGGGCTTTATCCTTGGAAAAGTTCTCATCGTCAATGGATTCATCTGTCTCAGACTCACCCTCCTCACTACTTACCTTAGAAATAGACTCCCTCTTAGTGGCACTTGACCCACCTTTCTTCGAGTTGCCCTCAATATTACCCACGACTTTCCTTTTGCCTTTACCCAGAACAGGGATCTTGTTTAAGGGTTCAGGGACATTGTCCCTGATATGCTCGTAGATCAATAAAACAAGGCCCCCATGCAAAACTAACTTCTTAGCCTTCTTCTTATGCTCAATAAGACTCTTGGTCAACAAACTATGAAAATAATAAGTGATGTTAACCAAATCCTTATACCTAAAGTGATTCAGAAGCACAAAGTGGTGCGACTAAGCCCCCATGAAACGTCCGTCCAAAGTAATATACTCCATGATCACAATCAACACATTGTGCCACACCACTTTAATCTTATTTACATCAATGAAGCCATTAGCCTTAGCATCAATGAAATTAACTTTTTCCTTCTCATATTTTATAAACTTTATTGTCTTCATACCTGAAATCTTGCAGTTTTTGAAGAAATTCAAACCCTTGTTGGGAATGCCAGTGATTTTAGCGATCAGCTTAACCAAGAGAACCACCGTCTTCCCATCCATAGTAACAAAGTCATTACGCCAACCCTCAAAAAAAATTTGCATAATAGTTTTATCAAACCTGTGGAGCTTTTCCATATAGGAGGTAATTCCCCATGTTTCTCAACTTGCACCACTCCATAGCCATCTCCTCCACCTTCAGCTTCAAATAGTTATCAGGCTCTTCCCTTTTCAATTCCCCTCCCATCCTTTTCAGATTCAGAGCAAGCTCTCTCTTCATTAACACAGAGTAAAAAATGCTCAAGTTGTCCCAAATGAAGAAAGACACATAAAACTACCCATAAAACGTGTGAGAGCAAAATGCCATTAATTTTGTTGTCATCACGCCACGCTTTCCAATCACTGCCTACACAAGCCGTAGTCCTTGGATTGTTAATCCTAATTAAAAGGCAAGTTGCCTTCCTTACTAATGATTTTGTCATAATTGATTTTAGCTTTGATATCTTCATTGAGATTTTTATAATCCTCCCGAGTCATGATGCCATTAGACTTAACTCCGTATTTCTTCAAGTTGTATGCCACGTTGTTACTTTCCCTATACACATGTGATATGTGAACCTTAGCAAAGGATTTAATAATATCTCTAGCCTTTTTAATAGCATTCGCTATAGTCCATGAAGGGAGATAATCACCTCTAAGGCCTTTTATAATATTCACAGAATCCCCCTCAATCCAAATATTTTGGCAATTTAATTTTTTTGCCAAGTCAAAACTATAGAAAGCACCAAGGGCTTCAGTCACATGGTTAGTCTGGGATCCCAAAGGGATCGAGATAGCCGCCATAAAATTTCCTTTGCGGTCTTTGATGACCCCACCGCTCCTCGCAAGACCAAGATTGCCTTTAGCAGCTCCATCAAAATTGATTTTGACCCATCCATCAGGAAGAGAGGTCCAAACACAATTATCCCACTTTTTGTTGTTCGCCTTGGTTTCATTTAAGTTCCAATAATTCACCATGTACTGGTTGTTATCCCCAATCTGATTGATAGTAGTAGACAAATTTTCATAAATCTCCCTAACAAATTTTTCAAACACCACAGAAGGAGAAGACTACTTTTCTCTAAAAATTCTATTATTTCTTTCCTTCCACAAATTCCACGTCACGTGAGGGGCAGCTGAACTCCAAGCACCAGACACCTTCTCCTTAGAGCTCGGACATATCCATTGCTAGAAAAAATCTTGGGTGGAAGAAGGGAAAACCCAACAAATATTCCACATCATCTGAAGAAAAGACCAGACCTGCTGAGAGAAGGGGCAGTGCAAGAAAAGGTGACTAGTACTCTCTTCACTAGAACAACACAAACAACATTTGTTAGGCGTATAGAAACCTCTTTTAATAAGGTTATCCACCATGGGAACCTTATTTTGTATAAAAATCCAATAAAAAAATTCAATTTTAGGGGTTAGAGAATTGTTACAGGCTTTCGATCAAAAGTGATTGATAGTCAGATTTTCAAATTGCATCAAGCAAGAAGAAGCCATTGAGAACTAACCAGAAGATGTTATCCCCCAAACAATGGAATCCTCCCTATCATCACAAATATGTTGAGTTATCATGGATTTTCCAATCGTGACCAAGGAATTGTTAACAAGAGTCATATCCACCCAGCCACTTCCCATCCAATAATCTTCCACTTTATGGCCAAAGCGAGCTTTACATATATCCACAAAATTATGAATTTTAGGAAAAGTAAAGAGAAGTTTATCCACAAGTCAAACAACTTCCCAAAATTTAATCTTCTTTCCATTCCCCAATCTCCATCTTTTCCCTTTATTAGGAGTATCTCTAGTCTTGTTTAGATTGTTCCAGATTTTAGAGCCAGACACATTCTCCTCACTAGTGAGGCAGTCATCTAAAGATGGATGATCACAGAGGTATTTATGTTTATATATAGTATTCCGTTATTTATCTTCTCCATATAATCTCCAAACTTGTTTGACCAAAAGAGCTTTGTTGACCAGCCTAATGGGTCTCAAACCAAGACCCGAATCTTTTTTGGTTTGCACACCTTGTCCCAAGCAACCAAAGGGACGCGATTCCTTTCCTCATAACTGGACTAGATAAACATTTTTTGAATACTTTCAATTTTCTCAGTGAACTTAGCAGGAATCTTAAAAAGGCTAAAAGCATAGATTACCAGATTCTGGAGAGTAGACTTGAGAGAAGTCAGTTTACATGCTTGAGATAATAAAATACCTTTCCAACCAGCAAGTTTTTTTGTTAAATTTTTCAATCACAGAGTTCCAGAAGGACTCGGGCACTTTAAGACCAAGAGGGAGCCCAAGGTAGGAAGAAGGGAAGCAATTAATATTACAACCCATGATTAGAGAAATTCTTCTTTGTCTTTCCTCTGGGGTATTAATAAAAAATAGAGAACTCTTGTTCCAATTGATTAATTGGCCCATAGAACTGGTAAGTGTTAAGAGAATTTTTCATGGATCTGGCTTCCTTCAAAGTAGAAGACCTCATAATAGCAGTGTTATCCATAAATTGAGCATGCGAGCGAATCAAATTGTTAGAGGAAAGTCGCAAACCCTAGATGACCCCCTCCAAAACCATCATATTCATGTATCTACCCGGGCATTAAGCCACAATGGTAAAGAGAATGGGAGAATTTGGGTCTCCCTGCCTTAAACCTCTAGTGCTTTTAAAAAAGTTAGTAGCAGATCCATTAATGATGACAGCAAAAGAAGCCATAGAAATTAGTTGGAATATAACCTGGATAATTCTATCACCAAACCCAAATTTCTTCAAAACCAAGCACAGAAAGCTTAAGTCAACATTATCATAGGCATTGGATAAATCCAACTCAAGGAGAAAGCCCTGTTTACCAACCGTAGCCAAGGAATGGATGTTCTCATGCACCATAAAGATGGAGTCAAGAATCTGCCTGCTAGGGATAGAGCCATTATGCTGAGGGGAAATCAACAAAGGGAGGATGGACAGTGTCTAGTGGTTAACACCTTCGAGATGATTTTGTAAATAGAGTTGCACAGACTAATAGGTTTGAACTAATCAAAGGAGTCTGCTCCAACAGTCTTGGGAAGGACCACAAGAAAGGTACCATTAATTTCCTTCAACATGTTTCAACTTATAAAAAATTCCTTAACATTAGAAATTTCCTTCTCCAAGATACGTCAGAATTTCTAGAAAAAGAACATAGGGAACCCATCAGGTCCAGGGGTTTTATCCCCTTCAAAAGAGAAGACAGCAACCTTAATCTCCCTAACAGAGGGGATGACTAACAGGTTTTTTTTTTTTTTTTTTTCCAAAAGGACCTTAGGAATAGCCTCTAAAATCTTGGTTTGATCATCCATATCCAAATTGGCCTCCTTTCCCAAAAGAGAGGATAAAAACCTGACCGCCTCCTTGTTTTATTTTCTCCTCCTTGTTGAAAACATTGTTCTCTTTAGAAATATGGGCTAATCTATTGGCATTTGTATTCTTGAGAGTAGTAAGGTGGAATAATTTAGTGTTTTTGTCCCCCTCTTTAAGCCATAGAGCCCTAGATCTTTGTTTCCAATAAGTTTCTTCTTTAGCGATAATATTATGGTATTTAACAAAGGCACCCTGCTCTTGATCCCTTAGGACCTTAGTAAGCCTCAACTGTTGAATAGAATCCTGAATATCCTTGAGATCCTTTTTAGCTTCATTCTTTTGCTGGAAAATATCCCCAAACACCTCTTTATTCCATCCCTTGATGTTCTCTTTAATGTTGTTGAGTTTTTTGGCCACCTTGAACAGGGAAATCCCTTCCACTTTTATATTCCACCACAAGTGGATCATATTTTCCAAGTCGGGATGTAAAGTCCACATTTTCTCAAACCGAAAGGGGTAGTTCTTATGACCAGAGATAGGAACTACAACCAGAGAAATCAGGAAGTGGTTAGAGTCAATTCTAGAGAAGGAAGAAAGGGAACAGTAATAATTGGTCATCTAGTCATGGGATAATAAAGCCCTATCCAATATGACCTGAATGTTGTCTTTGCCAACTCTCATATTTGACCAAGTATAATTGATTCCATGAAGGTCCATATCTAAAAGAGTCTATTTATTAATAAAATCCATAAGATTTGTCCTACCTTCCATTTGAGAATTAATGCCTCCATACTTCTCAGCTTTAGTCGGTGGAGTATTGAAGTCCCCCATAATTAACCATCAGTCATCCTTAAAGATTTTCCTCCTTTCGGCCAGCTTTTTCCAAAATTTGGTTCTGCTCACTTTAGAGTTAGGGGAATAGATATTTGTAATAACCCAACTAAAATTATCTATAACATTATGCATTCTAACATATACCATGTTGTTTTCTTCATAAAGTATCTCACCAAAAATAGTCTTCTGGTTCCAATAAAGAACAGTCCCTCTAGAGGCACCAACCGAACTGCTACTACTAACACCACAGCTATGAAAGATCTTAATTTTTTCAAGTTTTTCCTTACTCATTTTAGTTTCTTGAACTACAAAAATACTAGGTTTATGGTCTCTTACTAGGTTCCTCAAAATGTGTTATTTACGAGGGGCATTCAACCTACTTAAGTTTGATGAGATTATCTTCATTATCTTTTTGGGGAGAAGGCCTTAGAGATGGTTCTTTGCTTGGCATATGCAACATCATGCCAATTTTCTTACTCCCTTCCAGTCTTGGCTTGTTTTCTTCCTGATCTAGTCTTTGGTTTTCCTACATCTGCTTTCTTGCTTCTGGTCTTTATTCCTTCCTAGGGGAAAGGAGAAGCTTGTTTGCTCCCCTTTTTTTCTTTTTTACACTCAAAGGTAACCCTTTTTATTTCTTAGATTCTTCTTTCTTGTTACTGATGAGGTAGAAAACTCCCCATGCCGAGTTAATAGGGGACCCAAAGATAACTGAAATAACTCCATTTCCACTTTCTTCCTTAAATATATCCAAAGGAGTCTCCCAGATAATGTTACTGCCTTGAGCATCTTGAAACTTCCTATCTTCTAGCTGGCAGGAGGACCCATTCCCCATAAGAAATTCATGATCTTGTTCTCTCTAGATTCCCTCCTTAAAATCCTCTAACACTCTCTCTGGGTCTTATTGGATTCCTTCCTCATTGAAAACAATCTCAGACATTAGGAGAAAGAATTGGTTGTCCCCCGGATCCTGGCTTAGCTCCACATAATTCCTCTTGGGTTGAGGGGAGGAAAGGTCTTCAATGTCAACATCAGCCTAGGAAGCCATTCTATCTCCCCGAGAACCCTTCTTAGTTGGATCACTCAAACTCTCATCAAGATAATCCATACCTTTTGAATCCTTGTCTTGTAACTCATTTTAGTTTTGTTCCCCACATCTATCTTTACTGACTCTTTATTCATATTATTATTGCTTGAGTTTTTTGGGTGCCAGACTGTATTGTTCTTCCTGGTCTTAGTATTCTAATTGTCCTTCATCTTATTGACTTTAAGCGAAAAAAAATTTGGCCCAATGACCAGTATTTTTGCAGTTGAAACAGGTAAAAGGTAGAGACTCGAACTCTACCGGTTGTTTCCGTTTGCCCATTTTGGACACCAGATCTATAGTCAAAGGTAGGTATTAGATTTGCAAATGTTAACACAAATCCGAGCATTTACCAGCCTTGATTTCAAAGAAGTTGTCAGATCCAGCGACAAAAGTTATCCAAAAATACTTACAATCCCTTTTAAAATACTTTCACTCCAGTATTCCAAAGGGAGACCCTACAACTTAACCCAAATAGAAGTTGAATCCAAAAATAAGTCATTTAGGTCAAGGGTCCATTCCCACTTTCTCAAAGCCAAATATGACTTACCCATAACCCATGGGCCTCCACATAGATCTTTGTGTAGACCTTATGGCAAGACATGTTGTCAATTAGTGTCAAAACACTTAGTCATCCAGTATTACCTGAGTGATCAACATCGCCCGAGTGATCAATATTGCCTGAGTGATCAGTGTTTCCCGAGTGACCAGCATCGCCCGAGTGATCAATGTGACCTGAGTGATCAGCACATTGCCCGAGTATCAGTTTATCAGCTGAGTAGACTTTTGGACCCGAGTGACAATATTGAGTCAACTTTGCATATATTGTTTGATATCACTGTATGTAATGGAAGTTGACTTATGAAGTCATTTGTTTTGGATAAGATATATATGTAAGATATTTTATTTATCTAAAATGTGTATGTGAACAAGTGTATATGCGAATATGAAGTGGTGTATTGATTAGAAGATTGCATAAGTATAAAATTACATCAAAGACTCATCCATCACAATCAGGTGATTAGTTATAAATCAAGGATCTTATTCAGCAAATCAGAGTTGCATAAGTAGATCATCTACTGGTTCATTCTAACAGGTGGATTAGCAAAATCCTTTAACCAAGTGGACCTAACAGTCCTTTATAAATCTCCTAACAGATTTGCATTACTTTATTGTATTGTATAAAATCCTTTAACAAGGTTGACTTAACAGTCCTTATTGCTCCTAACAGGGCAAGCCATCAGAAGTGGTCAATGTAAGCTCTAACAGGCTAAATTTATATTGCAGTACTAAATCTTGTGGGTACCATCCCCACCCTAGTTTTACTTTCTATTTGGAAGGTTTCCAGGTAACCAAATACTGTGTCATGTGCTATGAATGATTATTTATTTTCTATGCATGCAATCAGATTAGATAATCTAATTAAGGTTAAAGAAGAATAAGTTTTATTGGTTCCTGATTCACCCCCCCTCTCAGTCACCTTGCATGTAATATATTTCCAACACTTTGGTCATATCATATTCGTTTATGAAGGAGAAAGAAAAGAACCCCTTAGGCATAGCTACTATATCAACCCGACCCTTCATATACCATCTTCTTTGGATGACATATACCATCTTCTCTGGATGAAGCTATGAACATTATCTATGTCCGATCGTGGTCTAGAAAATTTCCCAACCAGCATTAAATCCATCAAAGCCATGGTTTGATCTATCACCTAATCATGGATGAAGATCACAAACTCACCTTTAGAAGGATTGGAGATGTTATTCACTTCTAGAAGAGAGGATTTGCCCGAAGGTTTTCTCCCAGAGAGCGTCAACCAGTTTTGACTCCCCATTATCCAGGGCTCCAAAAATATCTTGAGTGTCACCTCTTGGGTCTGAAGATGCACTATCACCCCGTGGGTCCCTAACCTTTTGATGCCCCACTATCCTCCAAATTCTTCATTGAATTACCCTCCTCCCAACCTCCTAAATCTAGCGATTACCCTGCCTCCCACCGCAATCCACCAGCCTGCCCGCTCCCTCCTCTACCATTGCTCCTGCCCTCGCTCCCATTTAAATTTTCCCCCGCTCTCGCTCCCATATTTTCAATCCAATAATATTATAGTGTTATTCAATGGTTATTTCATGCAATGTTAATAGAACATGTCGTTTAATGATAAGTGGTTTTCTGATGTTATGATCTAGTGTGCTAGCTTCTGCACAGTGTGGTGTATTCATTGGTTTTGTGTGTATTATGTTTTATGAGATTTATGGTATTGTTACAGTTAGAGATTTAATGATATTGTTATTACATGATGTGATGGACATGTTTATGTTATAGAATTAGTGTGTGTGAGTGTGTTTTGTTGTGATATATGATAATGATTACTTACATGTTTACGGGTTGTTGATGTTTCAATTATACTCATGTTACTGCTCTTATGGATCTTGTTTGACATGTTTGTATGAAGAGGGACAAAGTCATAGTTACTCACTTACGAGGTCCACATGATGCCTCGATCCCCTTCACTGCTTTTCTATATTTGATATTATATATGTATATATGTTTCGGTTCATGTACTAACATGGACAGGTATCCATCATCGACTTCACCTAAATTGGAAGGTTTGAGTGTGCCCAAAATAAACCCCGACGGTGTTTAAATATGGAGGTAGTCATGTGGCCAACTTGTATTCAACCAAAATTGTCATTCTAGCTTTTGGATAGCAGTTTTCCTGATATGTATATACACCCATTGGTTGTAGTACGACAACATTCGACTATTCTAGAATACATTATTTAGATGTATGTTTTTGTTGAGTCTCCATGTTGTATTGTGATCATTTCCCTTGTGTGTGTGCCTATGTCATTCAGTGGAACCGGTCAATGATTTGGGTGCAATTGTCATAGTTGCCAATTTTTTTTGTTTTTAAAGGATTTAATTATATTGGGATTATAATTTCTAATAGGAGGGCTTTTGCAATAGTTTTATTGTTGATGAAATTTTACAAATGTTAAGGATTTTATATTTTAGTTGGATTTTTAAGTCATTTTGGGGATTTCATAAAAAAATGACTTTCATTCCATTTTTGCATAACTTGATTTTAGAAAATTTGGGGGTTTTCTTCCCAAAACCACATGTGAAATTCAAATTTGGCTTGTTGGGAAATTTTTTTAATATAATTTTTTATGGGTACTTGATCATTGGATTCTTGGTGTGATTCCCCCTACTCCTCAAAATTTCATTCAATTTGGTGGAGGATTTCTTATTTGGCAAGTGTTTTGGTGAATTTGGGGCTTGGAAAGGTATGCCTGATATTTTCTCTCTCAATTCTTGATTAGGAATCTAATTTTGTGGCTTGGAAATGTTTTGATGTTTAAATATATAAATTTTATGGATTAATTTATATGCTTGTGGAAGAGATTTGTGATTTCTTGTTCAAATTGGTCGTATCTCATTGATATAAGGATTTTGGTATGTTTTGATGGTTGGAGCCTTTATGTTTTGGTTTTTAGATGAAATTAATACATTTTTGGCATGACTTATGCATGAAGAAAAATGTTTTTTCTCACTTTCTTGATATTTAAAAGTTGAAAATTTGAAGAATTTTGGGCACGGGGTGTGTATATCCAAGTTTGGAAGTTTGGTGTGTTTCGGGGGATCAATTATTTTATGAAATTACTTTCATGTGATTGTGTGAGGGAAATGAAAAGCCTTGAATGCCTTGTGTGTGAATCTCACCCCTTGATGAGGTCATGTATGTGCATGAACATGCTTGTGGATGTGATTTGGCCCTTGTGAGTGTATGTAAAAACCACTAGAACTACCCCCACATGGTTGGAATGGATGTACTATTGTCGCGAGACATGTCAGCAATGCTCCATGTGTGTATGGATGTGAGTGGCCTCATTGTATATCGTGTGTGTGTGTGTGCGCTTGAGTGGATGTTAAGCTAATTATGTGAGTGGTTATCAATAGGGGGTCAGAACACAAAGGGACCACTAGGGTAACCCATTAGGAAGTTCATAATAAAGTGATAATGTAAATAAAAATAACGGGGTTAAAACACTTATTCAAGATAAGTGTGGATAAGTGGACCTAGATGTATCGGCCATTGGGGGCATAGATGTACCAATCAAAGTACTTAATGTACCAACGATAGAGGGTGTGGATGTACCAGCTATAGATGCCTCTTACATGCCTTGTGGACTCCCATTAGCCATGAATGTAATTGAGAAGGCCTGGAGTTACTACCACATCAAGCTCCTTGTCTTCACGAGGGGTTGCTTGGTGTCACATGGGCCAGTTTACCATGCGATGACACTCTCATTCTTGGATTGAGCGTCAACTTGAATTGATCTATAAGTCAGTTAATCTATGATGTGAGTTTTGTATCATGTACGGTGTGGGTATATTAACCTTACCCATGGTTTACCTGGATGATGTATGTGGAGCTCTAGATTGTATGATCATGTTTCTTGTGGATATGTGAGGTGTTGTGGAATCTGTATGTGTATACCATGTGTGAGAATACTACTTGTGTGCATGAGCCACGTGATTATCTCTATGAGCTGAGTGTTCCTTGCAGTCAGGTGGCATGACCAAGCGCCATTAACAACCAGTGTATAGGTGTCAAGCGATCCCAGATAGTATTTGTAACCTTTTTGAACTTGTGGCTTCGGGATGTTGTATCCTTAAAATGTTTCCATGCATTGTATCATTATGTTGTATCCATATAATTGTATACTTGCTCATTGTACATTGGATTGTAGTATTTATTTGGGTAGCATAGATCATGCTCATGTGATGGTGTAATTAGAGTGATGTGATGTGACTGGAATACTGTGATGGGATGAATGTATGCAATCTTCTTATATGATTTGAATTTTCCATGATGATGTATTCATGCAATATTGTATTTTGTTTTTGGTGTTTCATTGATTAGTGTAGTTTCATTCTTCTAAATTAAATGTATTTATGATGCATTTATTATTTTATGCTTATTCGGTCTCCCTGTATGCTCCTCATACCCCTCAAAAATGCAAATGACACCATGATGACTAAGCCTCAGAGTTTAATTTTTGATACCTTAATTTTTCTAGTTCTTCCCTATTCCTGCACATACACCTTGAATTCATGTGCATTCACCTCAATCTCCTACACATTTATTTACAAAGTGGTGCATATGTTTGTTGCCCTTGCACATACATCGTGTTTTCTACACTTATGTTTGTTGCACACACGTCATTTTTTCCTATGCATACAACATATGTTCTTGCTACAAAGCATAGGTGTTGATAGCTTCAAAGACCTATATGTTGAAGATGAAGATTTTGCTCAAATTTACAAGGTATGCAAGGAGTTTAAAAACAACTTTCATGGTGAATTTTCTGAATATACCTTGAAGAATGATTTATTATTTAAAGGAGGTCAACTTTGTGTTCCTAAAGGGTCTATGAGGGAGAATTTGATTGAAGAAAAACATAATAGAGCACTTAGTGGTCATTTTGGAGTCAGTAAGACTCAAGAGCTAGTGACTAGGTTCTATTTTTGGCCTAGAATGAATAGAGATGTTAGACAATATGTTGAGAGTTGCGTAGTGTAGTCTTCCAATGTAGGCCTTTATTAGCCACTTCCAATCCCAACTAGACCATGGGAATGCATGAGCATGGATTTTGTAGTTGGTTTGCCAAGAACAAGGCAGGGATATGACAATATTTTTGTTGTTGTAGACATATTTAGTAAGATGGCACATTTTATACCTTGCAAGACTATTCATGATGCTTGTAACATTTCTCAGTTGTTTTTTAGTGGAGTGGTGAGGATACATGGACTCCCACTCAGTATTGTTTCAGACAGGGACAACAAATTCATGAGCCATTTTTGGAAGACCTTATGGCAAAAGTTGGGTACTAACTTGTCTTCTGGATCTGCCTATCATCCATAGATAGATGGCTAGATAGAGGTGGTCAATAGAAGTCTTGGTAATTTGTTGAGATGCCTCACAAAGGAGTATGGTCAAGCATGGGACCAAATCATTGGACAAGTTGACTACGCATATAATGATACAGTGAACAGATCAACTGGTAAGAGTCCTTTTGAAATTGTTTATGGCTTTCACCCAAGAGGAATTTTTGAATTTAGAGAATTGAAGGAAGGAATGCATGGCAGTGGATATGCTGAGGAATTTGCTCATTCAATGAGAGAAGTCCATGAAAGTGTGAGAAAGAATTTGATTGAAAATGCTGAAAAGGTAAAGCAAGAGGTGGATGCAACAAAGAGGGATGTTCAGTTTTAGATTGGAGACTTTGTGATGGTACACTTGAACAAACATAGGCTGGAAAAAGGTGTTCCTCACAAGATACAGATGAAGAGGCTAGGTCCATTTAAGATATTTGCAAAGTATGTAAACAATGCATACAAGGTGGAGCTTCCTGAAGACATTGGGTTGTCACCGGTTTTCAACATTGCAGATTTGATAGCATACAAATGACCTATTCAAGATGCTGATAAAAACCTTCAAGAGGTAATACAAGAGGTAAAAGATCTGAAATTAACCCCTACTCCATCTATGACAGTTGAAAAGATACTAGACTCAAGGGTCTATGAGAAGACTAGGAACAAAGACTATATGGAGCACCTTGTCAAATGGCATGAAAAAGGAGATGTTGATGCTACTTGGATTAGAGAAACAGACTTCAAGAGGTTGGGAATTTATTGGTTAACAGTTTGTCCTTCCTTAAGATTTATAATCTCTGACTCTTCAATACACCCAAGGTGAAAGAACAAAAGGATGTTTACCAACAAATGGGTCAGTGTAAGTCTCCTATCACTGCCCTCTGAA